>BFEA01000015.1:3016844-3047165 GCA_003427395.1 Chara braunii | reverse complement strand
CATCTAGATGTGTATAAGAGACAGCACACACACACTCACACGCACACACACACACCTCTCTCTCACAGACACCTCTCTCTCACCTCTCTCACCTCTCTCTCTCCCTCTCTCTCTCTCTCTCTCTCTCTCTCTCTCTCTCTCTCTCTCTCTCACACACACACACACACACATAGACACACACACACACACACACACACACACACACACACACACGAGTAGACTTACTTGAATAACGTTTCGGTGTCGAAGGCGGAGAGACATTGTGACCTCCTCCGTGAACGCTTGCTCCAGCTTATCAACCTCCTCCGGCGTCTCAGGCGTCGCGATCATTTTGATTGCCATTTCCAACTTGCAAAAGACTCCCCTGTGCATCGCCGCTTTTGGTCCGGAAGCAAACTTCTCCCCGATCACTAGTTGCTTCGGATCAATCAAGCAATGCTTCATGTTCTCCTGCTGCCATGGACTTCGCTGCAACGCCTCCGACCCACTCAGCAAACTACTTGATGAATAATTCGACCCGACCGACGGCGATCTACTGCTGGCTGCACACGGTGATCTCAAAGGACGCTCTGCGGGTCCCCCCCCGCCGCCCAATTTGTCTGGACCAGAAAACTTCTGGTGTTTGATTCTCTCTGCCTCTCTATCGCTTGCAGCACACGGCCTATCAGGACCAGAAAACCGTTCCATTTTCACTCTGTCTCTCTCCGCCGAACACCCTGAAGGACACCTCAAGCCCACGGAAAAACGTTCTGGCGGCATGAACGCCATCCGCTGGAGCTCGCCCGGAGAATATTTCTCCCGTTCCGATGCTACCGCGCATCCTCTTCCTTCTCCTCCTCCTCCTCCCCCCCTCCCTACCGGTGATTCCAAAGCCGTCGCCGTCGTCGATCCCATCGCCAACCCCGCTCCATTACCCATACTTCGACAATCTTCCTCACCCCCCCTTACCTTCATCACCCCGAATTCCAGACCGCTTTCTCTTCCTCCCTGCTGATGCTCCAGCGAAGCAGCCCGACCACCTTTCGCCCCGCACTCCTCGTCAAATTCACCTCCCTTCTCTGCGTCACAGAAGGTTTCCCTCAACGACGCTGCGGCCACCGAATGATCTTCGGCCGCCGATACTTTCCCTCGAACGGCCATCTGGCCTGAATCTACCGCCTTACCCACCATCTTTCTATCCTCCTCTCGTCTTTCCTACCCCTCACCGTCTCTCTCCCCGCCTCTCCCTCTCTCTATCCCTCCAATTCCCCCCCCCGCACTTCCCGCCTTCCACTTCCCCAACCCCACACGACTCCTCTCTCTCTCTCTCTCTCTCTCTCTCTCTCTCTCTCTCTCTCTCTCTCTCTCTCTCTCTCTTCTGCAACCACGCACAGACACACAAAAACGCGAACACTCGCGCGCGCCCAACCCCCAGCCCCTAACAACGCGGTTCGACAACAGGTCACCAGGGTTGGACAAGGGAACTGCAATCCAAGCCTATTATGGCTATACCAGGAGCGAGGTCTGATTTCCACCGTCTGCCTGCATTCAATGGACGTATGGACCCGGTACCGGCCGAACGTATCTCTCTCTCTCTCTCTCTCTCTCTCTCTCTCTCTCTCTCTCTNTCTCTCTCTCTCTCTCTCTCTCTCTCTCTCTCTCTCTCTCTCTCTCTCTCTCTCTCTCTCTCTCTCTCTCTCTCTCTCTCTGTGTTTGTTTGTGGACAGACCTGGTTCGTCAGTCACCCAATTTCAGAGTGCCACCTCTGGCCTGGCGTGACGCTGGTGAATGGGATACAATATATATATCATTTTAATTGAAAATCATTTTGAATGAAAATTCAAGCAATGCCATTCGAAAGATCAGTACTAATTACTAATAATACCAATTAATCACTGGTAGCCTCTCCTATGATTGCCAATCCGTAATGATTACGTCTCGACAAGTCCTCATCATCCCTCGTGATCTTACTCTGTTGGGATTGCCTCCTAAAGGGATAGCGACGAAAGCAAGGGACCAGCGCACCAACGAGAGGAGATCCGTCCGCCATGCAGATCGAACCTTCAGTCCAGAGAAAGAACACAGAAAGAACACAGAAAGTTCACAGAAAGTACACAAAAGAACACAGAAAGAACATAGTAGAAAGTGAACAGAGAGAACACACAACGATCACAGAAAGAGCGCCACGTGGAAGACACTGATGACGACGAGATCTTCATCGACATTGAGCCCGCCTGCGAGTCGTCGGCCGACCAGCGGCCAGGTCGAAGAAGCCTGTCGTTGCCGGCCAAAAAAAATTCCTACGCCTCTGGGAACGCCACGTGGCACAACTGGGCATCCGCATCGAAAACAAGCAGGGCATTATTTCTACCTCCATCTGTCGATCAGAGCAAGCCCGATCGCTCACGTCTTTACAGACACAATGCGTCTGCAGTACGCTGCCTTCACACACAGACAGATACACACCACCTACCTCCTCCTCCTTTCTCTGTTCCTCTCTCCCCCGCCCACCTCCGGCGAGTCCGACAGAGCCCCTCCTCCAAACACTCCCCCCTTCCTTCTCTCCCTCCTTGCAATTCCCCTCTGGGACTCATGGCTGATATCGCTAATCGCTAATAGTCTTAAACGGAAACGAAAGGACACTCAACCCGCGCTGATGACCACTATGAGCAGACAGTTCGGCTCTAACGCGCCTTCTTATTTTTTTTATTTTTTTTTAACACACACGCTACCCAAACAGCCGCTACAATACACACTCAGGCAAACACGGACATGACGCCAAAAGCCCTTCCTTCCCCTTCCTTCCCCTCACCTCTTCTCCTCCCCCTCCCTTCTCCTTCCTTCTCTTCGGCTCTCACCGGCCGAAACCACCCACAGCGGATCGCCGATTTCGATTCAACGCGCCCCAATGCATGATAGCGCACTGCCAATGACGAAACTTCGCTCCCGCTTCCGCTCCCCCGCGCCCGCTGCCGCCCCCACTCCCGCGATTCAGACGTCCGACCGTGCGTAATTGCACCCCACCGACCGGTTGCCCTTTCGACCAACCGGTCCGTGCCGGGTCTTGCCGTTCCTCATGCCCCCCGTGCTCCCCGCCCGATCGACCAGTCGCCGGCCTGCCATCCCAGGGCACTTCACCAACTACCGACGATAGGAAAAGCAAGCGCTACAGTTCTCTCCTCTCTCTCTCTCTCTCTCTCTCTCTCTCTCTCTCTCTCTCTTTGCTCTCCTCTCCTCTGCTCTTCTCTTCTCTTCTGTTTGTCGGTCGTGTATGTTCCGAATGTATGATGTTTGGGATATGTATGTATGTATGTATTATTGTATTATGTGTGTGTCTGTCTGGAGTATAAAACCGGCTGTGCACTTTTCACTTCTTTGCTGAGCAATTTACAGTGTTGTCTCTTCCCAAGCGCGAGCGGCAGGAGCTCGTCCTTGGTTTTCACAGGAAGTCCGAAAAGGTCAAAAATAATAATAACGACATTGGAACAACTGGACCGCGCCTTGCAACCGTCGACGAGGAGTGGTTCCTCCCGTCGTCGATGGAACCGTCATCACCGTCATGCCGACCGTTGATTTTTTTAATTTGTTTTTTGGGGAAAGCTTCACCGTCATGCCGACCGTTGATTTATGTAATGGCATAATTGAAAAAAAAAAAAAAAAAAAAAGAGATTTACGTGATTGGCCTCGGCGGAATCCCGAAGGTCTTGTCGCGTTCAGACCGTAGATGTGTGTGAGTGGGAGTCTCGACAGCTATGGACCAGACGGGTCGCTGTGCCGGGTGTCAGGTCCCATACTACGTGAGTGGCCCGAGTTGTGTTGTTTCCTCAACGCCCGAATCTGGACGTGGTTTAAGGGGAGGTGCTGTTGAGGAAACTCGACGCGATGTTTTGCATATCTCCACAAACACGTCCCGATTCAGGCGTTGAGGAAACTCAACGCTGCTACCATCCTCCCCCGAATACAACGTACGGTCATTATAGTTGAATTTGGGGCATCTTTTAGTCTACATATACCTATAATCACCGTACCTTGTATTCGGGGGCGATGTCCCACGCAAATTAGGAGATTGGGGCCGTTGATCTTTGCTATCTACGGTCAGTATCTCTTAATTCGTGCAAGTGGGACCTACTCCCGTTCCCCCGAACACAACGCACCCTTATTTTGGCTGTACCTCGCCGGAAATATAGTCTCTATACATTCATTTTTATGGTGCGTTATGTTGGGGGAAGAATGGCAGTGTGGGACTTGGCCCCCGGCGGCTGTGAACGCGCCAGGACCATCGTCCTCCCGGAGATTCAGATTCCAGTGCGGAATTGCCAACAACAGAACTTTATCTATAAACGAAACGACGCGCGCACTTTTTTGCCGTCTTGGCGTCACACGTCGCCTGCGCAGACGAGTTGTGGCTCCCCGAGACTCGAGGAGCCATTCGCTTTTTGTTTTATTTTTGTTTTTTTTTTTCGTTTCCTTTTTTTTTCCGTTTTTTTTTTTCCTCCGCCTTTCCTTTTTTTTTTTTTTTTTTTTTCCTAGTACAGAAAATTTGCAATATACCCCCCCTGCGGAAAGATGGTGGTGGAGCTGAGTGCCCTTGCACCAAAACCTGTGTTATACCCGTCTACTGCCGAGAAGGAAAAGTTTTTGCCTCACCTCTCCCCCCACCACTACATGTAGTAGTCCCGGCCCTCGTCAATTTTGACCTGGTTTGTTCCCTGCGGGTTTGCCGACTTTACAGATTGCCCCAAGGGAGTCTACCCTCGTCCCCCCCAGACTGTCCCCTCAAGACTCGAGGAGCCATTTGCTTTTCTAAGTTTCTTCCACTTTTTCCTCTTCACCATCTGCGAGTTGTGGCTCCCCGAGACTCGAGGAGGCATTCTCCTTCTGGTTATCCTTCCTTGGGAACTTTCCGATATACCCGTCAAGAGATGCAATATGTGCCAGAATGACCCTGAAAGATACTTGTGGAGCGGAGTGCCCTTTTGCACCGAAACCATGTTTGAATACAGTACACAGTAGGCAGGAGGGCGAGGACGATGAACATGATCAAGATGAGAGGCGGGGCGAGGGGAAGTACGGTGAGGAGAAAAGAGAAAGAGGACGCAGAAGGAGGATGGCGAAGGATGGGGATGGGGAGGACGATGAACACGAATATGAGGAGAAGGGGGTGGAGGAGGACGAGCACCATGAGGAAGGAGGGGGAGAGAATGCATAAGTGGAAGGAGGGACAGGAGGAGGAGGGACAACATAGCAACCGGGAGTAGGACAATGGGGAATGATTAACACCAAGAGGACAAGAAGTGGGAGGAGGAGGAGGAGCATGGTGAGGAGGGAGAGGAGAGACGGCATAGCAAGCGGGAGCAGAAGCAAGGATGAGAGGGGGAGGACGACGAAAACAAACAGGAGGAGAATCAAGAGGAAGAGGAAGAGCGCAGTGAGGGAGGAGAGGACGCAGCAAGGAGGGGACGGAGAGACTGGAGGACGAGGGACGACATAACCAGCGGGAGCGGGAGGATGGGAAACGGTGAAGAGGGTGAGGACTATGAACACGAACACAATCATGTTTTTTTCAAA
Source organism: Chara braunii (assembly GCA_003427395.1). Classification (NCBI taxonomy): domain Eukaryota; kingdom Viridiplantae; phylum Streptophyta; class Charophyceae; order Charales; family Characeae; genus Chara; species Chara braunii. The sequence continues at coordinate 3,041,618 of BFEA01000015.1, read as the reverse complement.
GAGCTGCGTAGAGTGAACATAACAGCACACACACATATAACGATAACGAGGAGTCCAACAAGGATAACACCTACAACGAGAAGTTGAAGAGGGCGATGCATGACAAGTTCAAGAGGACGATGATGGAAACAGAGGAGGGACGAGGATGGCGAAGGGGGATGAGGGAGGCCAACGATGGAGGGAGTTGAAGGGACGAGGGCACAATTCTTTTCTTTTTGTGAAGTTGTATAGGGCAAAGCGGACAATGTTGGAGAAAAAACACAAATAATGGCCTACAGGAAATTACAGCTGGTAGGCAAGCACGCGGGCGGGGAGTTTTTCTTTTCTTTCAATGCGCGACTTTTTCGACGTTCTATAAACAGTTTTGGTGTTGTGGAATTATTTTTTTTCCATTTTTCCCTGCCAGTTTCTCAATAGCTTCTAGGGAGCGATCTACTTGGTCCACTACTCAGCGGATGGGGAAGATGAGAATGAATCTTCAGATGGAACACGGAAAGATACACTACCATTATTTTTTGTCCTTTGCACACACACACACACACATACATACACAAAGAGAGAGAGAGAGAGAGAGAGAGAAAGAGAGAGAGGGAGAGAGAGAGAGAGAGAGAGAGAAACAGAATGACGGACGGACAGAGAAACAGGGAGAGACAGACAGAGAGAGAGAGAGAGCACCTCGCCGCTCCGCCACACGCAGACGAAGCCGCGACGTGTCTACTTGTTTTAATAAAATCCTATTTTGTTTGTGAGAATATAAAATAACTCATTTGGTTTGAATAACAAAACATATTTGGTCCTGATCAAATTATCAACTTATTTTTTTTTATAAACCACTCAACCATTAACAGGGAGTACAAGGGGGGGGGGGGAAATCAATATGATGTGAAAACGTGCAATTATATATGCTCGCACGAAAGGAAGGTTTGAGAGTCCTTATATAGGGTTTAATATAGTAGCAGACGAGAACATATGCATGACTAAATGATTGTATTAATGTATGTAAGCTTATTTGTCTTCTATCGTCTTTCTTCTAAATCCCTTTGGTATCCGTACCTTCTTAGGAAGATTGTCATGCCCGGCCCCGCACCCAAGCTTAACACCTCGCGTGAAGAAAAAGAAAAAATACTATATTTTTTTTCGGTGATTTCCATGAGAACCCAAAAACCGGGTTTTTTTCTTTTATTGAAAGTTGGTTTCCAACAGTGGGAAGGGGGCTAAATGACTTTATAGGAGGGTGCCTTACTGTGATTCTGTTTGTTTTTTTTAATCCCTGACTTTCTAAAGAATTATGATGGGACCCTGGACTAAAAGTTGTTTGTATTGCAATTCTACACAATTTTTTTTTCCAGATCTTTTTATTTTTATTTATTTTTGTGCTCGAGTTGCCCAGAACCCTTACCGGTGGTCATGCCCGGCAGGATGCCCGAGCATCTATCTGGGCACAAGTTGGGTGTCGAGGCTCTCTAAAAAGCAACCTAAGTGTCTTCATTATTTGTATTAGGCAAGTCTAAGACTTTTGATAGTAGTCTAACAGATAGGATAATAAAATTTTTATTATTTTATTGTTTTTTAAAAGTTCGATAATATTATGTTTCTGTGATGGCACAGGAACATGTTATTGAATGTTATATACTTTGGACATTGTATTTAAAATTTTAATTTAATTTATTTATTTAAAATTACACATATATATTATCATTATAACTGAGGTATTTAACATTGAACCGTTGCGGTAAATAAAGCAAATCAATTCAACAGCTAGGCTACCAGAGTTACTCGGAACCACTTGCCCGGCCGGACAAATTTCGATGTGACCCTGAGACAAAAGTTGTTCAATTTATTTTTCTTCATAATATAGTTTTTTTTTTTTTTTTTTCGGATGTATTGTTGTTGTTGTTGTTGGCTGGGACCTTCCTTGGTCCTTGCACTGTTGGGGCGCCCGGGAAAACAAGGTGACCCGGGCGGCCCTGATGGTAGCCTAGTTCAATAATAGTTATTTATTTTTTATTAATTAAAAAAAAAACATCTAAAAAGAACCATGCGGTGATAAAGTCGACGAGTCGAAAAATTATTAAAACTCTCAACATAACACCTGTTAAGGAGAATCGTAATCCTTCCACTCATTACACCACTCAGATCGAGGCACAACCTACTACTATGCTACACCATTTTATACTTACTTTTCATCTTTTTTTCTGTGGTAAAAAATGTCCCAAGTGACCACTCGTACCATGTACTGAGTGTAACTAAAAAACGAGTTACAGTGTCACGTTACCGAGTACTCTGATCTTGCGATATGCCATACTGCAGGTGTTGTTCCTTCAGGAGGGAAAACATGCGATATGCTTCAGTGAAAACACGTTCGTATAACGGGCAAGTCGTTGGCTAGACACAACATTTAACCCATTTTGCTCAGGTGATTTGTAAGGTTTGGTCACACGTTATTTTTCTGTTGCGAAATAGGACAGACGTCCTTGCCGCGCCACTTGGTCACCACATAGTAGCTCGATCCAGTTCCCGTAATTTTACCAAAAACAATATCTGCGACAAAAAAAATCCTTTTTGCCCATATGAGACGAAAACTGTAAAATTGCCCACAAATAATTGTTGTGGCTAGACAAATTCAAGTTATTTTTACTCTTAGTAAGACAAAAACACCCTGCATCATCACTTAGTCACAGTAACGCAAATTTACCAGGTCCTTTAATCTCCCATAGCGGTTTTGAATTATGCCGCTGCATCCACTTCAAACTCAAAATAACGATTGTTTGAGGGTAGGTTAGTTTTATCTGTTTTTCGACTTGCGAAAGGACCGCACAACATATCCAACCTTGGTTGTTACAGTTCAGTAAAATCCTCATGATAGTATTTGCTACTTTGGCAAATTTTGTTGTTCTTGGACCAAAGGAAATAAAGTTTTTATACGTTCGCAAACGCAAATTTTTCGAGGACCAGATGGTCCTCACATTTTTAAATTTGGGAGAAGCAAGGACTACTGATGAAGCATTTGTTATCACAATTTTAGTTTTCAATAAATTGAAAACCCCGATCTCAAGGTATGTCCGTTCCAGAATCAGCTCAGCGGGGTAACAGTCGAAGATCCGGTCTTAGACTGCAGATTTACCCTTTCGATATCTTTGCTCAGATCATACACACTCTTGAGGTTAAAGTGGGGGATTTGAACCCGTTTTACTGATTCATTAAATCCAAGGGACAAGATGTCAAAAGTGGAACGAAAAGAGTTCAAATAAAAAAGAATTATTGGTCTCCTCTTATCTTTATCATTTTCATTCGCTATGATGTATGTTTGTTGCAATACTTTGTGCACGTTTCGATTGGCAGCATCCGTTAGATTATCCATTTTATAAGCATCTTTGATTTCTACCAATACATCACATTCATTTTTCTTTATCACTTCGTAGTTTTCGTTCTCTAAAACCATCATTTTTAATTCGTCTCCATACCTTTTTAGACATTTGATCCATGTTTCGCTTGGATTGCGATCCAAGGTAGACATGACCAGTTAAAAAAAAAACTTGTTTATTCCCCATGTCATATTAATTCAGAACACAGCCTATACACTTGGCTTGTCCCTTCTTGCTCATTGCAGCAAAGTCGATTATGAACTGTGTACCGATCAGAACCGCTTGTGCAAACAACTTAGTGCGTCGTTGCATGCTCTATTTAACCCTTCCTAGACAGCGAGGGTACTGGGGAAAGGTACGTTTTTTTAATTAAACAGAAACAAGTGTATGTCGTCGACTTTGCTAAGCTTGACTACGATATGCCCGTCTTTGCAGGGTAAGTTGAGGTCAACACATATGCAATAAAAACTGCAGTTTTGTGCGTAAACATTTTGGTTATGCAAATGGTCACCCAATGATTTGAGTTTTTGCCAAAGGCTCTGGTTTTCGTAGCATACAAGTTAGTTAGTGAGGTCGGCAACACATTAGTTATGATTCAATCTTTCACTTCTCTTTCAACACACACTTTGTCAACTGTAGTACAATACGAAATCTTTATAATTACATTAGCACGAGGGTTCAAACCATATATTTTTTTTAACACACTTGTCAAGATACCACGTATAATCTCTCGTTCACGTTCTTGGTTGATACTTTTAACATCCTTATTGAGCTCGATCAACTCATCTAGCCCACATTTATATAGGTCTTTCTGTTTCCAAGGTGCCTTGAGTAGGACAATCAGTTATCCTTTTCTCAATTCAGTTTTGTTTTTTGTTGGGAGCTTAGTGATCTGCCATACCCCACCTTCTTCAATTGTTTTTTTAGTGTTCTTAAGTAGCAGTTTATGACTCTGACATCTTACCGTCGTAAGCTTAAATAGCAAAATAATCATGTGCCATACTTTCAACCACATGCACCCAGTGTTGTTTATCACGATACTCCTACGACGATTTTTATTTTTTTCTAGAAGTTTGAGGATGCAAATTAGATCAGATTCACCATTAAATTCAATCTATGAGCATGAAAACAATAAAGGTTTTTTAATTACAATAGGAGTTAACCCAAACTTTTGATACCTTCTTTGTTTGCCACAAGCTTCATACTTTCGATTTCGTCTTTTTCATCCTGGCACGTTCAACCCGGGGCTGAGACTCTTAATAAGAGCTTGTTTGAAATTTTCAATCGTACGTTATTCGTTGAACAAGAAAGGAATGGATACATATGTTCTCACACCACTTTCCTCAACCAGGAGTGAATATTATGCTTGCTATCTCTTCAAGCGGATCTGTAGTGTTCTGCCCAACGGTCTTTAAGGTGTCGTACTGTCTTTTCCACGTATGTGAGCTTATGGGTCAACGATATTATAACATATACACAACAATTCACATTACTAGTCTTCCAGACTCTTTCCCACTGATCATTAATCGTTCGAAACCATAATGAAACAAACAGTTTTCTCCAACTAGTAAGGTTCTTTAGGCAGACATGTACTATAATCTGAACGTGGACACGATCAAGCAATCCGTGCAGTGAAATGTTTGTATAATGAACTGTCTGTGAGGTGCTTTCAGTCGGTGGTTCTCGTACAGGTTGTTTTAGCTTGGCAGGTCACCCAATAACTGTAGTCAAACAACTACATTTACTAAGGAGTAATGTGCCCACAAACACTTACCGAACTTCATACTTCCAGTATAGAGGTGAAATAATTGGGGTATCTGCGATAGAAGCGACACTATTGCCTCCAAGATGTGTTAGGCGGAAGTACATTAACATACTTGTCAGACGATCGAGAGGATTAAGGAATGAATCATATATCTCATAAATAAGATTGTAATAGAGATAAAAAAGAAAACCTCCCTAAAGGTTTATATTACATATATTAAATTGGTGGATGTTGAAATCATAACAATTTTGAGGACTACAAATAATATGGGATTCGACGAGGATTAAAAAATGGACCACATATCTCATAAATAAGATTGTAACATACATAAAAAAAAAGTCTCCCTAGAGGTTTATATTACATATAGTAAATTGGTGGATGTGAAAATCATAACAATTTGGAGGACTATAAATGATATGAGATTCTACAAGATCTCTTTCTTAGTAAGAACGAGATTTCAACTAAAAGCAACAAACCAACAATCAATGATAACAATCAAATTTTAACAATAAAAAGGGATGAGCGATAAAAAATTCAAAAGAATGACTGAAAACAGATGAGTTATTGTATTTTTCAAAGGCATGATGACAAAGGTCATGTTACCCAAAGTAAATGAAGATGTACTTAAAAATTGTGAGAATGATTTCTGCAACCAGAGTGGCGAGATACAGAAAGGAAAAAAATACAACATAGACGAAAAATCATCATGTCATATATTACAAACGATTCATCAATTATTGTACTTCGGTTTGACATCAAGAAAACACGATACAACGTAATAATCGAGAATATACCATGCTTTTTAGACGATAGTAAAATAAATAAATAAATAAATGATGATGAAAAACACGTAGGGCAAACTTACAAATTTTGAGTTATGGTCAGTACAGCGCCACAATTAACTATGTTTTTAGTAAATAAAAATATATTAAATAAATGAAAAACTTTATCAAATAATATTATTCATAAGCAAAGGAGGATTTTTTGAAACTAATTAATTTAAAATTTGATTTAACACTGAGAATGAGAACTGATTGTACAGTCGGGTAAGAGAAAAACTTGCAAATTAAAACTTGTATCCTTGACAAGCAAGCAATGTGAGCAACGTAAAATGTATGAATGTCTCTGCTACATGTTAATTTGTGCATTTGTATTGTACCTCCGTAGATTTTGTCAACAATAACCTTATAGATATCCGGAAAACAAAAGGGGAAAAAAAAATATTTGTCTTGAATATGTGGGTCTGAACCAGGTTGTCCATGCGAACATCTTAATACTAAACGTGATTTAAAAGTTTGAATTAGTTGTATAGATTAACAAAAAGTAACAATGCACGCAAAATAATTAACTTATATAGAGAAAAAAAATTAAAAATAAAAAGTAGTAAAAAAAAAAATTAATATGAGAAAGGGATTGACCAATAATTCTTAAGGATAGACAACAGGTGGTTGAGTAGAAGAGAATGTAATCAAATTTTATAATAAATCTGAACTTCTTCGATAAGAAATAAATATAAATACAAGGAAATTAAAGACAAAAAACGACAAGATGAGAAGACAGAGGTGGTGTAAATGAAGGGGGAAAATAAGAGAAAAAAATCCCACAAGAAATAAAAGATCAAAAAAATATATTTAAAAAAAAATCCTCTATATATTTAAATTATAAATATAAAATATAAAATTTTATTTCTTTGAAAAAAAATCAACTTTATTTGACAAATTTTTATCTAAAAATAAGTTTTCCCTTCTGAATAATTTTATATGTTGAACAAAATAGAAGTATGAATGATTTTTTTAAATATCTTAATGAAGTTTTTATTCTAAAACATTAAATATCTTATAATTTTAGATATGAAGAACTCATTTTATACTATAGCTCAATTATAGTTAAATTAAAATATTTAATGAACCGATCCAATTTCTTTTTGAATCATGTCTAGTATACAATTCAAACTAGCAGGAATACCCAATTCCGATAATGATTTTTTTCAACTAAAAATGTAAATTTTAAGAAATGAATGACGATTTTTAAAGTTAAATGATAATTTTAATTTTAGAAGGACGAAAGAATTGCGATTCGTGGTTCACTTGTTGATTCTATCCTGACACTCATTCCGCTCATTAAAGTCGCCTGGTTTAGGGCGCCGCAGCGACTCGTCACCAAACTCACATGACTCCTGTTTGTAACTTACAAACAGGTGTGGTATTGTCAGGTCTAAGCGTTTGACTGATTTACCATATATAGTATAGATACAATATAAAAAGATTGTGATTGTGTTAGGTTTTGCGGGCATGCCATGCTGAATTCCGGATTATCCAGACGCTTATGCCTGATGGAATGCATTAAGTAGTTTTTGCTCTTATCTTTCTGTTTTAGAATTTTTTTTTTTTTTTTTTTTTTTTTTTTTTTTTTTTAATCTCACTTTAACCAGTGAAATGCGTGCTTTGCAAGCGTCTTGGGCAGTTGAGGCAAATTCAACTATATTTGAATGAATGATAAAAAATCCTTCAACTTTTCATGCCTTTGAAGAACTTCGAGTCATCAAATAAAAAAATGTCAATATTGAAATTCAGACATAATTGTTGTTACTGTTTATTATGAAATCATTGGAATGACTTTTCAATCTATGAAAATTTTATGTTAAAGGTTTGTTTCTCAAGTTGATGGAGAAGGGTATGATTTGTCTAACCTTTAGCAAGATTTTCCTTATGAATGAGTCCCAAAAAATTTACGATTTTCAATCTCAATAAACAAAATAAATATTTTTTGAAATAATGATAAACCTCTCAACAAAATTCAATCATAGTTGCACTATGTAGGCAAATTGAAAATTTGACTTTGAAATAAAAAAATAGAAATAAGAAAAAAAAATGTAAGTACTAAATAATAAATAACACTTAAAGACGAATGCGAAATGAAACTTGTATTACAATGAATTGAAAATGTAGCAACTACCAAAAAAACTCTTCATTAGCAAACAGTCACTGCCCAAGCAATTGATCCATAATTATTGGGTAATAATGAGGTAGTTCAAATGTAGGTTTATGAATCACTAATATCTAAGAACTAGCAGACTATGGAGATTTAGATAAAAAAATAAAAAATGACTCACTAATTGAAAACGAAGATAAAATCAGCACTCCAGTGAATCTTAAACTTATTAAATACGAGAAGAAAAAATAAATGAAGAAATAATGAAAGATAAAATATGGAAGAAGAAAAAAAATACTTATAATGAAATGGATAAGGCATAAACATAATTACATGAATGATGTGCACTATAATAACAACGTTATGGTAGTGAACCCAATAATCTCTGCCAAATTTGGGTTGGGTACTAAAAAAATAAAAAAATGAATCAAAATATTTTTTATCTAACAAACAAAATTTGATAGATAAACCCATGTAGACACCCTACAAGAAAAACCGTTAAACATAAATCTTAGTATCGCCAAACCATTGATTCGATAATGATGGTTAACAATTTTGTAGCTCCACAATATATATATATATATATATATATATATATATATATATATATATATATATATATATATATATATATATATATATATATTTATTTCTATAATATTATTACAATACTCAAACAATTTTGTAATCGTTGAAGAAGCATGAAAATGATAGACATCGAGTATCCTATAACAGTTATGCAAAACAATTGACTCCTATAATTTAAATAATGAGTAGCTTAGATGCGCAAATATAAATTTGTATGAGCATTGTGAAAGTCATAGTATCAAACAATCAAAGTGAAACATAATTAGAGCAAGAGGTAAAATAATTTTCATTAACCAACATTCTCAAGACAATCGTAAATGAGCTCACTAACATCAGTACAAGTGATGCAAGAACATGCAATTTAATTATTGAAGTCGCTCCTCAACAATAATAGAATTATTATTTTAACGTCAAATTTTCATCAGAACAAGCGATGACTTTATGAGAGGATGAAAATAAAGTGACAAAGGGAAGAAAAAAATAAATTAATCAATATAAGATTCATTCAAACCTCGAATCAAGTACAAACACAAATCGATTTATTAGCCAAACGTTGATGGATAAAGTAACCATAGTATTGTAGGATGCATATGATTTTGAGAATTCTAACAGAAGGAGGGAATGAGAATATTAAAAACAAGGACTCGTTTAAATAAAACTAATAGTATTCTGGTTTAATTTACCAAATTGTATAAAGCCAATAAATAAATATAGTTGATAGCAGGGTAACCGGCATTCGGGACGGGCCGAACGCCCGAATGTATAGGACCCCTTGGGGATGCGTTCGGCCGTTTAGGCCGAATGCGGAAAAAAAAAAAAAAAAAAAAAAAAAAAAAAAAACATCATCAAAAAAATATAAAATAAAAATATGTTATGGAAAAAAAAAACATTAAATAAGATTTGCCTTAGCATTACATCCGAATTCCTAACCAAATTTGAAACAATAAAATACCGCAAACAAATACTAATAATAAAAATAAATAAAAATAAAAAGAGAATTAAATTTAGTGAGTGTGCGAGCATGTTTTCTACACCGCCATCTTTGGCGATTTTTCATTTTTGTTTTGCGTAGCTAAATACCCTGAAAATTTACAGATGTGTACTTCACAATATACAAAACCCACTAAAAAAGTTTCAAAAAATAATAAAATTGTTTAGACCCCGAACTAAAGTGAAAACAAAAAGTAAACAGTGAAAACAAACGTGGGCGAGCACGTTTTGACACCGCCATCTTTGACGATTTTTAATTCTTATTCGGTTGATCCAAATAACTTGAAAATTTAGAAGCATGTACCTCACGTCATAGAGAACTCACAAAAAACAATTCAGAAAAGAAAACATATTTTTAGGCCCCGAAATAAGTTTTGGCGGGGGCCGAAGGCCATCAGGTTCGGACCCCATACGGGACCCCGAACACCCGCACGTATGGAGGTCTACCCAGGGACCTCCGTACGTACGGGTGGGTGACCCTGGTTGATAGTCTGACCATAATATGTTTTTCCCTTATTTAAGGGAAAAAAAAAGTTGATATCATAATTAATAGAAAACACTCATTCAACAATTTCACCACTTTGCACTTTATGGATTTCAGAGGTAGATCAGTGTAGTGCAAACAAAAACTATTTAGGAATTATGGTGCCCAATGTGGGTCTATACTCTTAATGAAATGAATGAGAATTTGCAATTTTTTGAGACCTTGCCTTATTTGGTTTCGACTCCGTGGAACACGATTGTGAGAGGAAGATGAAGTATTATGCATTACTTTGGCATTGATGTAAAACTTATATCCACTGACAAAAGTTTTAAAATAGATTCTTGGCTTCATTGAAGCTTAACAGTTAGTTGACCCGTTTCAATTGCTGCAAAAAAAAAGGGGGAAATCGTTTGGTAAGTAAAACCCCAGAGGGAACGACAAAGTTGTTGCAGAAAACCCTACGATTTTCTTTGGTAAGGGACAAAGGGAAAAAAACAGCAATGCAGGTAAATATGTCACTTGAAATACTTTTTGATCCCAAACTTGTTGTCCTAACACTTACTTAAAGATTTGACGTATAAAAAAAAATAAACTTCTTTCAAATCAAACACTACAAATTTAAATGACATTTGAATTTTTCAATATGTAGAAAAACTTTACAGAAACTAGAAAATCAAGAATTTGATACTTTGACAAATTAACAAATTGGATTGATATTAGTTTAAACATTATCAACAACAAAGTCGGGATCTTCTTAAAAATTAAAACGATAAACATATATTCTCAAAAAAATGTAAAAAAAAAATTGAAGACGCAAAATATTTTACGACTATCCGACGGAAAGTATTAGGGAAATAGAAAACAAAAATGACTTCGACGGGATAAGTTAAAAAAAACAGGTGAGCGAGAAGCACTAGAAAAAACAAAATAAAAATTAAGTGCATTACCGCATTTTATAGAATGGTCAAATAAAACTTTCAAAGTCTAACAACAATAAAAGTATAATCTTTCGTCCGATAAGTGGACCGGCCTTAGTGTCTACGCAAAGTCGTTTGAGTTAGTTTAGTAAATGTTGGCGCAGATCACGATGTGCGATCTGACCATTAACATAAGTCATGGTATAATAGTGCAATGTTGAATTGATTACCCCTGGCTTCCTGTAATCCATTTAACCTCCTAATGAATGATTACTACAAACACCTCCTGAGGCCTGACCACCAACTTCTACTACATCTTGAACCTTTATATAAAAAAGAAGGAAATAGTAGGGGGAAAAAAAACATGCTAAATTATAGTTTGAACTTTGAAGATATGATATTATTAGGAAGACCTGCCTATTATCTTCCGGAAAAGGCTAGTCATATACTAAAACTATGAGAGCATTTAATAATAAAAATTTCAAAGGATTACCACAATATATTGGATGAAGCAATATCTCTTTATTCATGGTTCATGAAAGCCAAGAAGAAACGATTATGAGAAAGATGAGCTACCCATTCAACTTTATGTGAAATTTTTACCTCAACTTACCCCTTAATATTAAAAGTTTTTACTGTTATGTTAGAAGCATCAAGTTTAAAAAGTGGGTATGAATGAAGGGACCATATCCCTCGTATACGAAGAGATGGATGAAACGGATAATATACATTGAGATTCACCACCCTACTCAACATTGTTTATAAACCCCTTGCCAAAACTTTAACGATCAAGCTTTCCAAGTTTATCCCACGTTTGACTGAAGCACCAAATGCGAGATGTATTGAAGAAACATACATTATTCATAATATTTTTATCAACCATAGAATATTTAAACTTAAACCACCAATACCTGATCCAACTATCGGCAAAAACAAAAAAAGAAAAAACGATATTAGTAAGATGAATTTGGGCGCCTCTATAGTGAAACATACATTTCTTAAAATTGCGGCTTATTAACGGTCACTACTTTATGAAACACTGGTGGTTTAACAAGAAAAATATGATTAAAATATGCAAAACTTCTTCTGAATGCAGGAAAAACCTAAAATAGAGTGAAATTCGGTGAACAAAATGTTTAAGAGCAAGTCCCTAAAAAAAACAAAGATAATGTATAACTTTATCTCATGAGGCAATAAACATATATATATATATATATATATAATAAACCTTTTATTATACAAGTGAAAAACCGAGTCCAGTGTCCCTTACATTAGAAATCGACATAATGCCTCTCAATCGTTATGGTCAAGGGATATTGAGACAACAACATTGGTTACTCCCCTTATGAGGAAGGATATCCTACCACTCTATCTCTGTTTCTTTTTTTGAAATAGCTAGCGAAAACCTAACTTTTAGGGCTACACCTAAAACTACGCTAGCTAGCAAAAATCCTATTTTAGGGCTACGCCTACTCCTTGAACACAAACATTATCCCTTGTCTCTCAATTGGAGAACACAACTGTTAGCCTAACCTTTGGTAGTCTGTTTTTGAAAAGTGTCCAAACTAGTTCATGAAAAATATAAGTACTACAACTTCTGTAAGATTTATCTTTTATATCTTGATATTTATTTATTTATTCTTTAAAAAGAATTAGGGTCGTAAAAAATGCATTCTTAATAATATCGCAATTTGAGTATTCCTCCTCTTCCTTTTTATCCTTGAAAGCCGATCCTATACCACCAATATTTCAACTCGCTATTTTTCTCCGATGCGGCCGTTGTCGGGCGGCTCTAGCCTTACGCCGCCCTTTACTTCCTTGGTGATTACACTCGACGGGTACCGGATCTACCTGTTCTACTAGGTGGGACCGTGACCGACATCGAGGGACTGTGATATAAGGTTCATGCCACGGGTATCAGGGCCGACACATCAGGAAAAGGGTGGACCCCAAATATATGAGTAAACATTCCTTCATGGACACTGTGGAGGCCATCGCGGTCAATATATAAAAGCACGAGGACCACGAAGGAAACACCAGACTCTCTTGATGAGGGACGAGAATAGGAAGACTGAATTTGCATAAAGCGTCGGGCGATAGGCCAAACGAGAGAGGGCGCAGGGATCTTGAGACGGACCCTCAGGCGGACTAAGCGACGATAGCACCGAAGTCCATCGCGATATCAATGCAAAGGGGAATTGTTTTGCGAGCACGCTTAGGGTTCGGGCCCTGCGAAATATGGCAAGGCCCTAATATTTTTTTCGTGAGGGGGCCACGAGAGCCTGGGCAGGCTCGGGCCTAGGCTCGGAAAGAGCCTTGGTACCAGGGCGCTGCAAAGGGCCCGGTACCCGACAAAAAGGCTCCCTTCACTAAAAACCCTTCGGGGGCCCAAACAGCCCTGGGCATAGGCTCGGGGGAGCCATGGTACTGGGGCGCTGCAACTTGTCGGCAGCTTCGCAGCATGCAAAGGCTGAGGCACACTCCGAAAGGGGCCCCGACAAAGTATAAAAGCTCAACCGGGCCCAGGCTCGGGGGACTTCCGACATACGCAGTTACGGGCGTACTACGGGAGCTCAAGAGTGAGAGTTGGAGCCGACTTCGGGAGGTGCACAGAGCTGGCACGGTTGCTAGCTCGGGGGAGCGTTGTGGACACTTAGGACGCACGGGGATACATGTGCACGAAGGAGGGAAGGAGGAGGAGGGTTTGGCTAGAGATACACGTGCGCTTCATAGCCGCACGCGAACAGGACGTGCTCTCGATAGTCACTCACATGCACAGACATGCGCGCAGTCAGCACGTGAGCAGAACGCTGTGCGTACTATCACGCATGCAACTTGCGCACACGCTGGACACACACGCTCACCTGCGCCCCAGCGTGAGAGCACGAGTGCATACCAGCGCACCCGCGCGCGAGGCCACACGATGGCGCGCGCACACCAATGCAAACCTGTGAGCAACCAAGCGCCAAGCCACGCGCGCGCGTGCGCAGTTGCGCACATACCCGACGCACTCGGGATCGCGCGCACTCGCACAAGGTCGGGATTGGGACACACACAACTACGCGCACACGCGCAAGGTCGGGATTGGGACGCATACAGCTACTCGCACACGTGCAAGGTCGGGATTGGGTCGCACACAACTATGCACATGCTCGCAAGGTTGGGATTGGAACGCACACAACTACGAGCACGCGCACAAGGTCGGGATTGGGACGCATACAGCTACGAGCACACGCGCAGGGTCGGGATCGGGACGCATACAGCTATGCGCACGCTCGCAAGGTCGGGATTGGGACGCACACAACTGCGCACGCACAGTCGGGATCACAGGGCGCACAGCTGCTCACACGCGCGCAAGGTAGGGATTGGGTCTGCACAACCGCGCGCACCTGGGCGCACACGCACACGGTCGGGGTAAGAGGACGCGCAGCCGTGTGGACACGCGCGTACACACCCAAGGTCGGGATCGGACAAAGCTTCATGTGCATCAATGCGCGTCCGCCCACAATCGGGATCGGAGCACGGAGGGTACCTCCGCACGATCAGGTTGGGACGCGGAGTGACCGCGGCACACTGCGAGCCAGGGTGGGGAGCTGAGCGAGGTAGGGTGTGCAAGTGGGTGCGCGTGCACACACTGCGTGGAGCCGCGCGCACGCCAGTGCAACTTGTGCACACACATTGCGAGCACGAACTTGACGAAGCAATGCAAGTTGGGCACGAAACGGGACATCCGGTGGACAACGACTTCGGACTCAGATCGGGACATCGAACACAAACAGGGCCTTTTGGGCACTGACCGCGACTTCGGGCTCAGATCGGGACATCGGACACAGACAGGGTCTTTTTGGCACTGACTGCGACCTCGGGCCCATATCGGAACAATCGGCCGTGGAACCGGTTGGACGTAGGTCGTTTTTTTTAATACAGGACAGGGTCCTTGGGCACAGACTAGCAGACTGGGACTTTGGGGCAAAACGGACCTGTAACTCAGGTCGGAACTTCGGACTCAGCCCGAGATTTCAGACTTAGCCCGGGACTTAGGAATCAGACCGGATGTCAGACCTAGATTGGGCTACGGACTTAGGCCAGAGTTTGGGCGTGGATCGAGGCTAAGGGTGTGACCTGAGACACAAGAGCCAACGTGCGGCATTTGGGCACATTGGGACCCAACGATCGGACCAGAACTGCGTGTTTCAGCAATCGGACCTGGGGTTTCATGATTTGACAAGTGAGGGTCATATAACCGGCATAAACAGACGGACCTTGAACGTGGGTCGGGACTTCAAACACGAAGCCTAGGCCAGACCCTAGACGAGGCCCCAGCGAAGGTGACGAGAGGGATGACGTCGAACGAATCGGAGACCTCAATCGAGGAGGATGGTGACACGAACAGACATATGGTAAAACTCGATCTTGAGTTGTGGCCTCTGTGGGCCCGAGACTCCAATTCTGACACTGAGAGTTCTAGTGTGGTTCCATGGGACTAGCGGACACGATACCGGCGACACCCAATAGGAAGAAGGATTCGTTGTAACTACTTGTGCGGTCAGTCGGAACTCAAACAGATCTTCCTGATACAAACATTATGCTCGTTTTTGGGATTGGATGCAGTGTAGCAGACCCCATTTTCTTGGATGAGTGAAATGTTTCATTTGTTCCTTCCAGCGACTCGTCTTTTGGTTTTGTGGCTTTGCAATTTCCACTTGTTGTGTTAACTTGTTTCCGTTGTCACGACAAACCAGATCTCTCCACAGGTTAAAGGAGCCCCGAGCGACCGAGCGATCCTCTCGTGGGTGACTGATGAGGCGTGAGATACAGGGTCGGTCGGCGTGAGATGATGGTGAGGGAGCTCCCTGCAAAAAGGTTGACATTTGCGCATGTCAAGGCCTTAGCATGGCAAAACGCTAGGTCGTATATATTGAAAGTTCTAGATAATCTGGGGATAAGAGTAATCCCTGGGAGGGGAGGAGGGAGACTTCAAATTGAAGACTGTAAGGTAAGGATGAAAGAAAGGGAGACGACTTCCAATTGGCTGAGAAAGGGGGAGTCTAGCTGAAGTGATGGAGAATGGAGGAAACAAAATCGAGGAGAATGGAAGAGAAATGATGGTGAGTGGGGCACCTCTAAATGGTCGAACACAAAAGATAGTTAATGAAAATCTAAGGATGAAGTAGAAGTCAGGAGGCCTGAAAGGCATGAGGACGAAATGACCAAGGAAATAGAAACCCTGAAGGCAGCGATGGAGAAGCTACATAGTAATGATCAGAAAAGAGAAGAGTCACCTGCACGACCGACCCCGCGATCGGAAAATAGAGAGAAAGGAGACCCTAGTCCAAAGCGGACCTGGAATGACAAGGCCTGTATGTACTGTGGCGATGAGGATCACAGGAAGAGGGATTGTCAAGCCATGATACACGCATTGAAGGAAGGGATCATCGAGCTGGATGACATGAAGTATGTGATCTGGGCGAATGAGTGGAAACCTGTGTCTTTCATACCATCGATGAAGATAAATGTGAACATTCGCAGAAGGCGGATGGCTGAGGCGAAAGGTAAGCAGATGCAGGGGTCCTTGTTAGCAAAGGTCTCCAGGGTAACCTTCGAGGACGAAGAAGAAGAACCACCCGAAAGTCCGGGGATAAGGATTTCATCCATTAAGTTCGAAGAGACTATGAACGACATAAATGTGGTGCATGTTTGCACCCAAGGGACTGGGGAGTCTAGCCAAGAGAGGAAGGATGATACGGATCAACCGATGACAGATGAGCAAGTGGAGTCACCTAAATCTCTGGTGTCCCCCAGAAAGAGGGGTCCTAAAACATTCTCCTTGAAAAACTCGCTGGATGAAATTGACCTGAGGGAACCTCTGAGGAGGGCAATGAATATGCCTATCCCTATTACTCTCAAGGAATTTATAGCCGGGTGTGCCCCCGCTAGGGACAAATTGATAGGCATGATGAGGAAGGCTAAAGTACCACTGCCTGAGGTAGCCTCAGTAGGAGAATCTAAGGCAGGAGTGAAAACCACTGTATTAACCGCAAAGGGAATGAAAGGAAACAATGAGGGAACTTTAAAAGAAGAAAGTGACTACTTCTATATTTTGGGAAGTGGAAAGTTGAACGCCATTGTGAACAAAATAAGAATGAAAGTTATTGTAGACGATGGATCAGAATCCACTGTCTGTGACGATAAGGTAGCACCGAGGCTTGAACTCGAGGTAGATAGAAGCGTCGCCGTGACTATGGTGTCGCCCAACAAGCTGAAACAGTCAGCCCTTGGAGTATGTCATAAGGCCAACGTAGTAGTGGCAGGCGTAGAGGCTATTGTGTCAGTCTTCACGTTGAAACATTGTTCTTTCGAGCTAATCCTTGGAACAACTTGGTTGACTCGGGTTCATGCTACCACAGAGAATAAGCGGGATGGAAACCAGATCGTCACCATAGATGGGCCTGAGGGCAGCAGAGTCACCCTCAAGATGGTGAATGAGTTTGACAAGTGACATAAAATTTCCCTACAGAGCAAGGGTCAGTTAATGACACGGAGTTGTCAGATGATACCTGAGGAACTCACCTTGGGGCCCCATAAAATGAAAGGGAAGAAGACGGAGATCGAAGACCTAGAAGGAAAATATGTGGTTGATGAAATCGCCTACCCAGAAGAGAACGGTGACGAGGAATTTTGAGGATGTATAAATATTTCTTTTTTGAAGGAATTCCCCCACATGGCAGGGGAAAGAAACACAAAACCGTAGCTCAAAAAGTAAAACCAGCTGCGGTTAGTCGTGACAGGACAAGGGAAATAGGAATCACCGAAGAGGAGATGACGCAGATGATTAGGGAGCGAAAGGTCGCGAAAGGGAAAAAAAATACCGACGAGAGGCTGACGGGGATGAATATAGGTGATAAAAATATAACAAAGGAGACATTAAGAGCTTGCGATAAGGCAGTCACTTTCTGCGACACTGAAAGAGGACGGATAGATCCGCGATATGCTAAGCCAGCAAAAATCTACACGGTTCCGCATGTGCCATGGAACGACACAGGGTGGAAGTTTGCTCAGAAAAAAAAAAAAAATGATAGTGGATTTTCTAAAGGAGAAGATCCGGACCTTCGTAGCGAAACCATGTGAGAGCGCCTACGCAAACATATGATTCTTCATAAGGAAGTCAAACGAGAAGCTACAATGAATATAGGATCTGCAGAAGACGAATAAAATTATAGTCAGAGATGTAGGGTCTATTCCGAACCCGGATCTCCAGAGTGAAGGGTCAACAAGACGATTTATTTACTCGGTCTGCGACCTTTTCTCAGGATATGACGAGATTCCACAAGACTATAGAGATCGATATTTGACCACTATGCACACACCCTTAGGACTGATCAGATGATGGTGGTGCCAATGGGATGGACTAATGGTGTGGCAGTCTTTCAAAGAGCGATGGTTGCGGTATCGGGAAAACTTATACTTAATTTAGTGGAGGTTTTCCTAGACGATTCCTATCAAGGGCCCATACGACAAGGATGAGACTGGCGTGAGACCAAGAGTAAGGAAGTTCGTTGCAAATCATGCTGAGGATATTAAGAAGGTACCAATGAAGCTAGAAGATGTGAATCTCATGGTTAGTAAGACCAAGAGCAGATGTGCAGTGTCCTCTATTATGATAATATGGAGATATATATGTGATAAGAATGGCAGGCGACCGGATTCCAACGAAACTCGAGAAACTTATGAATTGGCCGACACCGCTTCGATATATTACGGGTATACGCTAATTTTTAAGGGTAGTTGGGTTTTGGAAGAACTTCATAAAAGAGTATGCGGGGAAAGTCGAGCCTATAAGAAAACTATTGCGTAAATGAGTATAATGGAAATGGACAAGTGAACAAGAGGACGCGGAAAAAGATCTTGAAGGATAAGTTTAGAGAAGGAGGGCAAGTTCTTTGAGTTCCTTATTTTGAGGACGAGGAGAAAAGGTCGTTCATAGTATGTACTTACGCTGGACCAGCATCTGTAGGGGGGGTCTTGGCTCAGAAGGACTTTGACGGCAAGGAGAGACCCCTCAGATTCGAAAGCAAAACGCTGAATGCCACCGTAAAGAACTATTCCCAGTTTAAGAAAGAAGTCTTGGGGGTGTTACATTGCTTGAACGTCTTCAGACATTATATCTACGGGTGAAGGTTTGTCTTACGAGTCAACCCTACAGCGGTAGTTGCCGTTTATCAGAAGGATTTCTCTCTAACGGACCCTACGATAACTAGATGGCTTATGCACATAAGGATGTTTGATTATGTAGTGGAATGTATATCAGGAGCCAAGAATGTTGTAGCAGATGAACTTTCTCGTATTACACTGAAGGAAGGAGACTTGGGATCGCCTGGAGGAGTTGACAAGTTTCTACAAATGGAAATGGGCTCGGTAAGGATGAAGCCTAATACTAGTGGCGTCGCTCCGTTCTTGAAAACCTCTATACTGGCAAGTACCTCCGAGTAGGACGATATCTCTTAGGGGAGGTGGAAATCGATGATAAGGTCAGGAAGGAGGCTCAACAGTACTGTCTTAGAGCGGGCCACCTCTTCAAAAGACCACCTAAGAATGATATGCTGATGAGAGTAGTATGCGATAAGGTTGAGCAGAGGGAGATAATCGCCGAACTTCACGACGAAGTCGTGGGAGGTCATAACGGAGTGAAGGGGACATTTGAAAAGGTCAGGAATCTCTACTGGTGGGACGACTTATATAGGGACGTAGATGCCTATTTCCAAACATGTGAGGATTGCCAGAAAAGGGCTATAGTCAAGTATAAGGAGTCATTGTTTCCTTCTTATCCGATGACTGTACACCAGAAGGTCCATACGGACTTGGTCAGGATGCCCAAAGGGGAAGGAGGGGTCAATTACATCCTGGATATTAGGGATGACCTGACTGGATTCGTAGAAGCATGGGCACCACGCCAGAAGACGGGAAAAGCGGTCAGTGAGTGTCTGATGGAGTATATTACCCGGTACGGGTGTGTCAGGAAGATTTTCATGGATAGAGGGTCGAAATTCATGGCTAAGGAGGTCCAAACCTTGCTACAGAAGGCAAGGATCCCAGTGTCGTTGTCTATGGCATACCATCCCCAAACTAACGCCTTGATGGGGAGAGGGCATCAATCCTTAGTGAATGTGCTAGCCAAGTGGTGTGTAGGGAAGCAGTGAGTCTTCCTTGAGGTTCGCGGTCTGGGCGGATAATGTTACGGTCCGAACCACCACTGGTTATCCACCCTACACCCTATGGTTCGGGAGACACTGCCCCTTGCCCATAGAATTCCACACGGACTCGTGGACGAAGGTTGACTGGGATACCGTATCAACTAGGGAGCAATTGCTAACTGGCAGGGTTAGGCAAATAGCCGAGACGCTAGAGGAAAGTACCCTAGAAGCCATAGAGAGATTGAAAGTTCAAAGACAGAAGGATAAAGAAAGGTGGGATAAAAACCTCTGTGTTAGGCAAGAAGGTATACTGTCGGGAGCCTAGTCTTACTCTACGATTCTACCCTGGAAAGAATGTGGTCGAGGAAACTGACGAAAAAATGCATGGGACCCTATCGCGTGGTCAAAAGATTGGAAGGAGGAACTTACTTACTTGAGGAACTAGACGGGGCTAGGTGGAAAGAGCTGGTATCCAGAGCCCGTTTAAAGGCGTTTAGGAACCGAGTGGGAGCCCTCCCTAACTTGAAGAAAGACAAGGCGAAGGAGATGGTCAAGAATAAGTCAGTAGAGCCAGCGACAGAACCCTCAACAAAACCTAAATCATCTACTTACGAAAAAGGAGAAAGCTCCAAAAAACCTACGAAGAAGAGACGAGAAAGGATCTTAGGCGTCAAAAATAGCCAGAGGAAAGACATGAAGAAAGAAAAAAATAAAGGTCTTAGAGTCGGCCGCGCTAAGGAGAGAGAAGAAACGCAAGGCTAGAGAGGCCGTTAAAGGTGCAATAGTCATAGGCAAGGGCAAGGATAAGCATCGCCATGAAAAGAGACGACAGAAGGTTGAGAAACGATTAGGGGTCAAAAGGGAGATGATTAGGAAAAAGCGAAGCGAGAGAAAAAAACGAGAGAAAAGGACCCGAAGAAAGTGGTGAAGAAGGATTTTGGGTTGATGGGTAGAGATTATGACTCAAACCTTTTTTCCTTTCCTTGATACTCCAAGATGGCTCGCCGGGGACGTTGAGAATGGGGGGGGGGGCTGCTGTCGGGCGGCTCTAGCCTTACGTCGCCTTTTACTTCCTTGGTGATTACACTCGACGGGTACCGGATCTACCTGTTCTACCGGGTGGGACCGTGGCCGACATTGAGGGACTGTGATATCAAGTTCATGCCATGGGCATCAGGACCAACACGTCAGGAAAAGGGTGGACCACAAAGATATGAGTGAACATTCCTTCATGGACACTGTGGAGGCCATTGCGGTCAAGATATAAAAGCACGACGACCGCGAAGGAAACGCCAGAGGCTCCGGATGAGGGACGAGAACGGGAAGACCGAATTTGCATTGAGTGTTGGGCGATGGGTCAAACGAGAGAGGGCGCAAGGCTCTTGAGACGGACCCTCATGCGGACTAAGTGACAATAGCACCAAAGTTCATCGCAAGATCAATGCAAAGGGGAATTGTTGTGCGAGGACGCTTAGTAGAGCCTTGACACTCGGGCCCTAAGTAGAGCTAAAAGGAGAACCTACGGGGCCGGAGGCTGAGAAGAGGGTCCTCAAGCTGTGGGACTTATTCCTAGGGTCCGGCCCCTGTGAAATCTGGCAAGGCCCTGGTATTTTTTTGCGAGGGGACCAAGAGAGCCTGGGTAGGCTCGGGCCTAGGTTCGGAAAGAGCCTCGGTACCAGGGTGCTGTAAAGGGCCCGATACCCGACAAAAGACTCCCTTCACTAAAAACCCTTTGGGGGCCCAAACAGGCCCGGACATAGGCTCGGGGGAGCCATGGTACCGGGGCGCTGCAACTTGTCGGCAGCTTCGCAACATGCAAAGGCTGAGGTACACTCCAAAAGGGGCCCCGACAAAGTATGAAAGCCCAACCGGGCCAAGTCTCGAGGGACTTCCAACATGCGCACTTATGAGCGTACTACGAGAGCTCGAAAGTGAGAGTTGGAGCTGACTTCGGGAGGCGCACGGAGCGCGCAAGGTAGGGATCGGGTGTGCACAACCGCGCACACCTCCGCGCACACGCACACGGTCAGGGTAGGAGGACGCGCAATCGTGTGGACACACGCGTACACGCCCAAGGTCAGGGTCGGAGAGAGCTTCGTGCACATCAGCGCGTGTCCGCCCACAATCGTGATCGGAGCACGAAGGGTAGCTGCGCGCATTAGCGCGCACCTATGCACGATCAGGTCGGGACGCGGAGTGACCGCACGCACACTGCACGCCAAGGTGGGGAGCCACGCGAGGTAGGGCGCGCAAGTGCGTGCGTGTGCACACACTGCGAGCAGCCGTGCGCACGCCAGTGCAACTTGTGCACACACATTGCAAGCACGAACCAGACGAAGCGATGCGACCTGGGCACAAAATGGGACATCCGGTGGACAGCGACTTCGGGCTCAGATCGGGACATCGGACACAGATAGGGCCTTTTGGGCACTGACCGTGACTTTGGGCTTAGATCGGGACATCGGACACAGACAGGGTCTTTTGGGCACTGACCTCGACCTCGGGCCCATATTGAAACAATTGGCCACGGAACCGGTTGGACGCAAGTCATTTTTTTTTACATAGAACAGGGCCCTTGGGCACAGACTGGGACTTTGGGGCAGAACGGACCTCTGAATCAGGCCAGAACCTCCAACTCAGGTCGAAACTTTGGACTCAACCTGGGATTTCAGACTCAGCCCGGGACTTAGGACTCAGACCGGATGTCAGACCCAGATCAGGCTACGGACTTAGGCCTGGGTTTGGGCATGGATCGGGGCTAACGGTGTGACCTGAGACACAAGAGCCAACGTGTGGCATTTGGGCACGTCGGGACCCAACGATTGGACCAGGACCGAGTGTTTCAGCAATCGGACCTGAGTTTTCGTGATTTGACAAGTGAGGGCCACGTAACCGACATAAGCAGACGGGACCTTGAACACGGGTCGGGACTTCAAACACGAAGCCTAGGCCAGGCCCTAGATGCGGCCCCAGCGAGGGCAACGAGAGGGGTGACGCGGAACGAATCCGAGACCTCAATCGAGGAGGACGGTGGCGCGAACAGACATATGGCGAAACTCGATCTTAAGTTGTGGCCTCAGTGGGCCGGAGACTCCAGTTCTGACACTGAGAGTTCTAGTGCGGTTCCATGGGACCAGCGGACACGATACCTGCGACACCCAATAGGAAGAAGGATTCGTTGTAGGCTGCTTGTGCGGTCAGTCAGAACTCAAATAGATTTTCCTGATACAGACATTATGCCCGTTTTTGAGACTGGATGCAGTGTAGCAGACCCCATTGTCTTGGATGAGTGAAATGTTTCATTTGTTCCTTCCAGCGACTCGTCTTTTGGTTTTGTGGCTTTGCAGTTTTCACTTGTTGTGCTGACTCGTTTCCGTTGTCACGACAAACCAGATCTCTCCACAGGTTACAGGAGCCCCGAGCGACCCTCCCGTGGGTGACAGACGTGGCGCGAGATACAGGGTCGGTCAGCGTGCCGACAGATCACTTCTACCGGTCGACACCGTTAAGGCATCACAAGTTTCACGGACCGGCCTACTGGGGCAAAATAATTGGCAGCGCCAGTCAAAGGAGATCAATGGTGGTTCAATTTTTCTTTGGTGCTCATGACGTTTTAAGCTTCAAAAATGAGAGACTCGAAAGTATTGATCATTTAAGATATTTCCACTTCATTTAGGAAAAAGAAGGGTATTTCCTTTTATTTATTCCATTTTGCCTTCGTTTAGCCATCTGTCTTTAAAAATGTTTTCTCCAAACTATTTTGTATTGATCATTCAACGCTTTTCTCCATCTTTTGTAATTGAAACTTCCATTGTCCCCCAAATTTATGTTTCCATCATGTCCCTAACATTTGCCCATGTTTCCTGGAAGCACAATATTGTATTTCCCAACGCTTGCCTGTATCCGGCTTTTCATATAGCGAAAATATTTGTTCTCCTAAACAAATCCACTATGCCTCAATGCTAAGAAAAAATTATATCTATTCTGTCTTTGGCTGTGCAGATGAAGAAATAACCATGTGGAAAGCGGAGAATCCTCAACTCAGAGATTCTTTGTCTGATCGTGACCTACCCATCCATTCACGGTAAAGCGGTAGCCCCTATTCACTGTGTATTCCCTTGTTCGAGCCTCTATATCTGTCTTTGACCCACCCATTCATTCATTGAAATTTTGCATGTATTTATGAGTCCGCTTTTTTATTGCCTGAATTGGGTCCATCAAGTTATTTGTCAAGTGGTAACTCCTATCCACCCTGTATTCCCTTATCATTACACGTCGACTAGGCCCCTTGTTTTGGATGGTATGGACCACACCCACTCTGCTGGGTTAAACTACATGTCCTTTATATTGCAAGGAAAATGAGCAATAGCGAACTCCAGCAATCAAACAACATCATACATATGAGTCCAGATAGTCTTGACCTCGTACCAACAGCAGATATGCATCACGAGATACACCAAATAAGAACACASCAAGAGTTCATAATTGACAATGCTAAAGTAGTCCCATCATCATCAACGAAGAACCAGAGTTGATATCCTAT
>BFEA01000015.1:2995499-3008430 GCA_003427395.1 Chara braunii | reverse complement strand
CAGGCCCTTCCCTATATCGAAGTGGCCTGCCTGCGTCCAGTCCAGGAAGCTTCCAGTAGGCCCCGGTAGCCTGAGGCCCAGTCACGAGGAAAGCAGGCCTTGGGCCTGAAGTGGTTGAATTTGCCCAACTGCTTTCGGCCTGTGTTTGGCCCCATACCCGTATCCAGCCCAGGGCCTGCTTCACGTACATTCACACAGGCGGCCCAGGGCCTGGGTTCACTCAACCAAACTGACGCTGCGCAACTGCCTGAATTTCCCTGAGTTGTGTGGTGCCAGAAAAAGGCCCTGAGGGCCTCGTCGAGCCTGCCTTCACTTAGGGCGGCCGACGGGCTGCAAAAATGGGGGCCTTATGGGGCTCTTAGAGGCAGTGGCCTCGCAATATCCTGATTGATCCTATAGAATTGGTAAATCTTCATATTTGTTTACTTGCCTTGTACCTGGTTGCGTCCTTTCATTCCCTTTCTGCCGCCTCTAGTCCCCTTTCCTTTCCCTTGTGCGCGACTTCCTCAAAGTCCTGATTTGTCGTACCTGATGCATAGAGAATTCCAAGGTAGTAAACCCCTCCTCAAGGGCTTAACTGAAGTTTTAATCGGACTTTTTATTTCAAATATTTCAAACACTGCTAACCTTTGTGCCATATTTAATTTTAGTATATCTTTGTTAATTTGAGGATAACTGAAGGGATTGCCTGACTTCTCACCCTTGCCCAATCCTTAGGTTTCCCCTTATCTGGGATATTGTCCCACATCTTTTATATGTTGGTCTCTAGATCGTGGCAATGTTTAACGACAAGTTCATGAGCATCATCCAAAGTTTACCGGGTGTCGGTCGGTCCTACAGGTGGAGACCATACCTATTCCTAATCTTTCTCCCACGAGAGTACTAGTGCCGAAAACAGCCTTCCAATTTCCATGGACACCAGAAGAATAGTTTGAGCAAGTGGTCACCTGTCCAAGCCATTCAAGTTACACCACCAGTACTTGGCCCATACATTGGCCGCGGGCACTTCACGTTAATGCGCCGCAACTTTCAGGGCTCAGACTCCAGAGCAAAATGGCTGGTGGTGGCAGCCAAAAGGAGGCTGCGCCGGTTCTTTTTTCTTTGGCGCGCAGGGCATTTCCAAGGTCAGAGAAGGGTGTCTCGGAAGTACTGGTGGTTTAACTAGGTCTCTGAGACAGGGATGCCCATTAGCTTCACTGCTGTTTGTTATACAAATGGTGATACCACTTTCCCCAATTAGGGCCAACCAGAATATAGTGGGCACTGCGCATAAAACTTTTGGGAAGGATGCCGCTCCAGAGGCAACCCAATTGCTGATGACATGTTTGTTGCCTCAATTAACACCCCTTCATCCCTTAAACCACCGGTACTTCTGAAAGTTGCAACGCGCATGTGCTGGGATGGATGGGCCTGGGGCGCTGGCATAAATTCATTCAAGTGGAAACATCATGGCACTGTAGCACTGGCCGGCAGACATGCATCCGCGACTTGCCGAAAATAATTTGTGGTTCAAATGCATTAGAAGAAGGTTTGGATCTTTATGCCTGCCTGTGCGAACCATCGATATCTTGGATAAAATTCACAGCTACTGTCTCAAGAGTTGCAGAGTCGACAGTGGATTAGTTGGGCGTTTTGAAAACCCTGCAACCAAATAAAACTGAAAGATTCATGGGGGCGCCGGTAGCCATGGAAGATTATGCAGTGAGACAAAGTTTCATCACAGAGGAGAAGTGTTCCCACTGCCAGCAGGCCTGGATAATGTTAAAAAAAAGAGAAAAAAAAAGAAAAAAAGAAGTGTGCCAAAGATTCAAACGCTCGATAAAAAGGTCAGGATGTCTCTATTCTCTATTGTGAAGAAATTTAATGCTGAACAGTTTGGTGTTCTCTAAAAATTTGGTTCAAAGTGCTGTATATCAATTTGAGGATGACTATTAAAAACAAATCAGCAGAAATGCATCTCAGAAAATATGGAAAAACAAATCTGACAAATGGTGGAAAGCAATGGGCCCAGGGGTGCAGGGGGGTCTAGGTATTATAGATCCCAAGAGCAGAGTTGAGGCCATGTTGGCAAGATGGCGTGCAGAACTTCTTGCCGAGTCCCAACCATCTCCAATAATGGGATCGGCAGACAGATTCTCAAATCTCATTGGCATCTCAGCAGCGAAGAGGATGTGGATATTTGTCTACATCCATGTCGTATGACTCGTTCCTAACAAAACAAATCAAATCAAATCTCAAAAAAGCTCGAGGGGTTTTCCGCTTGTCTCTGCACATATTTGAAAGCAGTTGAGTCGTAACAACCAATGGTGAGCAACTCGGATCCTCGACCAAAACAGGAAACTTCGGTCAAGCTTGGATCGAAAGGAGAAGATCCAGAATTGAGGCATGATAACACATATGACACAAACTGGAGAACAAACTTTTGAGCTTGCAGGCAGAAGAGTTGAGGTAGCACTACAACTGGACGCATTTGAAGCAAGTAGAGGAAAATTTGTCCCTCATTTGATTTGGAGACCATCCCAAAGAAATGAAAAAAGATCTTGAACACCCCCCCCCCCCCCCCCCCCCCCCCCCCCCCCCCCCCCCCCCCCCTACTTTGGCCAGAAGGACTTTTTGGTAAAGCCAAAAGAACCTATGAGCCCCACTCATATTTGCAAATTAAGAGACAGGATGGGTGACAGCACGTGGCTAGCCATGGTGGGAACATACAGTGGGGCACAGGAAGGGAACTCTTCCTTGCCTCTCACTGACAGACGGTTTGGTGGAAAGAACGCTCGATCCAGCCTGAGGCTCTGACAGAGGAAATATCAAGACACATGGAAAAGATTCGAAAGAAGATGACACGCGCTTTAATATCATGGCGAGATCATCTCCCTCCTGCCACAACTCCTTGATGTGAACACCAGTCAAGGATCTCTAATGTTGTAGTGGTAGCCATGGAGGAATGACATAAACAATCAAAAGGTCGCGGTCATGAGAGGGTATAGACTGGATAAAGGCCCTTGCTGAACTTCATCTGAATCCCCGTGTTTACGCATGAAGCCTAGCAGATGAGTCTAATGGAGTGAAGCGGAATGATTACCATATTAGGGTGAGGTATCGAGTGAGACGTGAAGTAGTAGAAGATTTGAGCAAGGAGATGATAGAGAGAATGAAGAAGGGCTGCTTGCCAGTGATGAGCAACCGGACTGTCGCAGCCCAGAACAAAAACGGCTATTATTGCAAGTGTTGTTTGTTTAAAAAGAAACAAAAGAGAGAGAGAAGAAACACCATGTGTTTTGTAAAACTTGTATATGGGACACTGGGCCCGGTTCCCAGCACGTGCTACACCCCACCAATAGATTGGAGCAATTGTCCCCTCCCTCCCCCCCCTCCCCCCTTCCCCCCCCGAGAGAAAAAAAAAAAGGAGAGCGAAGAAACACGCCGAGATTGCACAGCCTGAGTATGGGGGTCTGAAGAGATTTTGGGAGCGTATGAGGAAAAAAAAAAAGGGTCCAGCAAAGAAGCATAGCAGTCTGGCATGGTTGCAACCGCACTGGGCAATCCCTTCTGCAGCCTGGCTGAAAGAGAAGAAGGTGAAAGTGGAGGAAGTGTGCAAGAGATGCGGAAGAACCAAGCGGTAAAAAGGAAAGAGTCCGAAAGACTTTAAGATGTCAAGCATCTCTGGTGGGGACGGCCAAAAAAAAAAAACCATCCGCCGCATCCGGCACTCGTACGAGAGACAATGGGGAAAGAACAGAGCAGTGAAAGTAGATTGGCAAGAGCAGCACATCCTACCAGGGTCTGGCACAGTAGAAAACATTAAATCACAAAGGGGAAGAGTATGTGGCATCGGGCAGTAGAATTGGGAACAATGAGTGTGATTCGGAGAGAAAGGAATTACCATGGTGAACCAACTGGCCTAGCTCAGCTGTTACATCCTTGAACTGTTGAAATGCAGACGTGAGTTCGAACCCCACAGGAATACCATGGTGTTCAGAAACGAGAGGAGGTCCCGATGGAACAACTTTCCGAGGAAAATCACTGACGAAGAGAGAAGAGTGGTGATATCAGACTGGAAGAGGAAAGGTGAGGGAAGACGCGTAAGATCGAGTCCCTGAGATGATTCTCCGAAACCTGCAGTGGGCGAAAAGCTCACAATCGGCAAAGGTAAGGGGGAATGGTGCCCTCTGGATGCCTCCATGGATCATCATGTGGCCTCCACTAAGAGGGAACAAGGCTTGCGTCATCCCAGGAGAGTGGCATATACTTGGAAATTGGAATGACAGGAAGAACCCCCCAGGGATTCCAGTAGCAAACGTCAACTTCACATGGCCTTGAGATATCATCACTGAACTGACCGGCCCTAGGTAATTCACAAGTACGTTAGTTTGTTAATCCGACTGCATCTAGATTCAAACTTGGGTCTCTATTTCAAAACAGTTCATGGGTGTACCAACTGAGCTATGTCGTTGTTGTCGTCGTTGCTGTTTTTTGAAGACCATTGCTTAATTTATGTGTGTCATCCTTGGCGCAGGGGCCATGCTCATCTTCTCTGTATCGTTCCAATTTTAACGGATGTCCTGACGGACTGCCTATAAACCACATCTCATACTTGAGAGTTAAGGACAATTCTCAGTGTGTTGTACGCTCGACGAACGGGACTACACAAGAGGAAAATTAAAGAAGAAGATGATAAGAGCTTTCAAGTTAATCTCATGGCATCGTCACCTTCCTCCCCACTAAGCAGGGCGCTACTGGAGAAATGTGTCATTTTTTTAATCAGCTTCGGAGTCTTCAGACTGAGCTCCGTAAGTGATGCATCTCACAACGGGCGCCTAGCGGCCTGTCAGCTGTATTTCCCCCTCTGAACACAAGGCCCCTTCGACCTGTCATGCCATTTCTTAAATACTTTGGCCGGTCTTCTGTTCAGCCAGCCAGTAGGCACTGGGTTGCATGCATGCTTCTTCTTCCTCCCTTCCATTGGCCATTGTTAACCATTTCGATTGACCAGAAGATGCGTTGAAAAAAAAAAAAAGAAAAAAAAAAAAGAAAGATGCGATGACTGGGTTATCCCTGCTGATATTCCTGTCAACTACTAGTGTTCAAACTTCAAAGGACTTTTTTAAAGTTTTTTTTAATTCAATTTTATATATAACTTCTTCATGTTTGTCGGAGACTCATTTTGATGAAGACAGTTCCCCTTTGCGCCTCTCTCTGTGGGCGAATGTTGGCACTGTGGCAAGCGGGGTCGACGAGTCGCATGCACGCCTTAAGCCAGACAGAGCGACGACGACTTCCTCCCATCCGAGTCAATCGCGACTCGGGAGACGTGTGAAAATTTTCACGTCTGAACACTCGCTGATGGGTGTAAAGACAACTCCCATCACATTCACAAGGTGTCAATAGTGTAGGTAAGAGACGTAAAGAAAGATTTGGGATCAGGCTACAGCGGTGGCACTTGTTTTGTGCTTCTAGTCCGCGCTTCTTGTTGTTGAGCTTGTGAGGTCTCTGGCAGTTTGCGGTAAGTCAAGACCACCACGGACATGCAATTGCAGGTGCCAAGATGGTGTGTCAAAGGATGTCGACTTGGCTTGAAGCTTTTTCTTTTTCCATTTTGTTTATTGCTTCCGCACTTCTTGTTGAGCTTCTGAGGTGTGGCGACATCCGCAAGTCATGACCACCTCCTCAGCAACTGAGTCTGTGTATTTGAGGAAGGCGATTTTTTTTTTTTTTTTTTTTTTTTTTTTTTTAACAGAACCTCTTGGTTCTGGCTCCTACCATTCTGGGGAGCAACAGTCCGGTTCCTATACCCCCGGCAAGTCAAATTTGAATTGGAATACATCAAAAACACACGCACGCTCCTCCGCATTATGGATGGGAG
This sequence comes from Chara braunii, assembly GCA_003427395.1. Lineage (NCBI taxonomy): Eukaryota > Viridiplantae > Streptophyta > Charophyceae > Charales > Characeae > Chara > Chara braunii. Next base: position 3,002,567 of record BFEA01000015.1, on the reverse strand, counting down.
GCCCGAGTAGGCGGCATTGATTGCTCCCATGAGGAAGGATGTACCACCCCTCCCCCCTGCCTATGCTATCCTATCGTACTTCGTCTATCGTACAGTCCTCTTGCTCTGCCAAGTGTTTTCCTCTTAGGCCGAATAGATCAACCTGCCATATGGCTCGTGAATACCAAGAAAAGCCCTTAGCTACTTCCCCCTATGCTATCCTGGCCCCATATATTGCCTATCCGGTCTCTTACAACCTAGTTACCTTGAATTATCCTTCCCTTGTCCTCTCTACTTTCAATTCTTTGTAAGCTGACTTCAACCATTAAACCTAAAACCCTCCCTGTTTCCGTCGACTATCACCCTTAAACCCTAAACCCTCCCTGTACCCGAGCTGTTTTCTGCCGGGCACTACCACCCTTAAATCCTAACCCCTCCCTGTAATGTCTTCCTTATCCTGCACAGATGTCCTTCATCCCTTAATCCCTATCACCCTCCTCTCCATTTGAACATCAAATGTGTTCCCTGGACAGTTGCTATTGCCCCATTGCCTAATACATTTTGCTTGACGCGTTTCATGATTTCTTTCTCTTGCTGTGGCTGCTGACGTACTTGGTTTCTCACTACTTTCCACTGGGCCTTGAGATGTGTTTCAGTGAGGGTTAGGAAAATCTCCCTAGCCTCTTGCCTACACATATGGTTAACCGGGGGCGTTTTTTATGTTTGCACTATGGTCTCATATCGTTTGTTTTTAAATTTTTTTATGAAATTCGCACTGAAATTGCCAGCGAAAATGGCGAATATTTGGCCCTCCGTTAACCATCTCTCCTTGCCTATGCATTGTTGTACCCTCAATTGTGATTTGGCATCGGCGCTTCCAAATAGTCCAGAGTGCATATTGTCTTACCAACTGAAACATGTTTTTCTGAAAAGGACGCCATTGCTTGGGAACCTGTAAACCCAACAGTAAAGAAGTCTTTGAGTCTGGGAAAGCAATCTCTGTTACTTGGCTCCAGGTACCCCTGGCCACTTCCCAGATCGCAACTGCCTCTTCACATTCTAGTAGGCAATGCTGCATTGTTTCTGGCACTTCTTCCTTACATACCCTGCATAACTCCTTCTCTTCACTTCTCTGCGTCTGGCTTCTTCTTTGATTAAGCCAGACGTTCACTGGGAGTGCCACATGAGCTATTAGCCATTGCATGCTCCTGACCGGGCCCAGCCGTATCGCCCCAATGTTTGCCCAAGGAATGCATGTCAGTTGTCCTCTGGCGACCCCTACCCTCTTCTCCCATCTCCTGAGCAGCGTCGGTGTCATGGAGTAAGATCGGCTCCTCAATTTATACCCTATTCTTGTGGTGTAGTGTAGGATATTTACTCTCCTTGATGTTCCTGTTTGAGAACTTTTGATGTTCCATGCCCATTCCACCGGATCCACTTCCAGCTCCTCAATGGGCACTGCCAGATTGTATACTGTAAATATCTGTGTCTCCACCACCCTGACTTTTCTCAAATATTGTTTCAGGATGAATATTGGTGCTTTAGTTTCACTATCCAGTTGGGACGTCATGATGGATGGCTGTAGTATGTGATATTTATCTGCTACTAGCCAGTCTGGTCTGGAAGGCTCTGGCCCCCATATCCTGTTTTCCGTATCGTTTCGCTTACTGCAGACAGAGTGTGCTTCTGGCCGACTGTCAAGATGGTGACCCTCCGGCACGTGTTCGGCGGCGGGCTCTCGTTTGTGAGTACTTCTGCTGGAGCAGTTCTGTGTGGACAGCAGCCAGTTGGGCTTGCTGAGAGGGGTGATAAAGAGAAGCACAAGGATGATGAATCCAAGGGTGGCGGAGGGGGACCCAGAAGGAAAGACACAGCAGTTGGGTTTGATCCCGAGGCCCTTGAGCGTGGTGTGAAGGCTCTGCGAGAGATGAATGCTTCACCTCACTCGAAGAAAATCTTAGAGTTGATGCACAAACAGGAAGAAATGCGCCAGACGGAGGAGAAAGTGAAGATTGCCGAGTATCAAGCTCTGCAGACTCAGCGGGAGATTGAGCAAGAGACGGTTTTGTACGAGGACCAGCGGACGATCATGCAGCAACAGACGTCAGGAGCAAGCAAAGAAGGCGCACCTGGCGAGGTAGGAGGATGAACTTGCTCGGAGACGGGTGCAGGCTGATCATGACGCTCAACAAGGTCGAAATGCCGAGTCAGTGAAGATGGAACAGGAACTGGTGCAAAAGCAAGAGGCTATTCGTCGAATTACAGAGGAACAGATCCAGCAGCAATGACGTGCCACAGAGAGGGAAAAGGTGGAGCTGGAACGAGAGAACCTGCGAATGAAGCCGATGGCTGATGTTTTAGCAGCATGAGGCGAGGCTCAGCGAGGACAGGGGAGGGTGATCGAAAAAGCGAATTTGGAAAAAGACAAATGGATAGCAGCCATCAATACGACCTTTGGTCATATCGGTGGAGGTGTGAAGGACCTGTTCACTGACCGGGATAAGTTGGTTGCGACCGTTGCTGGGGAAACAGCACCAGCAGACGGCATTTACACAACCAGAGAAGGTGCAAGGGCGGTCTGGGGCTATATTGAGCGCATCCTCGGACACCCAAGCTCATTGCCGTTGTTCAACATCCCATTAACAGTCTCGCGTTTCTCGGCATTTCGAACTCCTGAATTCTTCCCTGTTAACTCTGTCACAACTGGAATGATTTGATTTGCAGTTGTATTGCACACTGGCAAAGCTTGGTTGCAGTGAACTAGATCATGCTACAAAAATAGGCAGGTTGCACCCACCCTATCTGATAGTACGTACCTCGTTTGTCTATTCGGCTGTAACTACCGTCCTCCCCTGAATAGGGGGGATGTGCGTTCACTAAAGCTGCATTTGGCGCAAGTTCATGTCCAGATGCAGCGTTTATGATCGTATATTCGATTTGGGTGAAGATGGTAGCTGGTTCTTACTCCATTGGTTAACCATAGGTGGTCTTTAACCCCCTGGTTTATCCGTCTATGGACTTTTGTAATTATCTGCATGTCTTGGTGCTTATGTCTGCCGTTTGGTTATTAATCCACTGTGTGATAACCCGACCAAACACGGACTGAGACACACAGTTGATTTCTGAGCCTTGCTGAGTTTCCCGCTTACTACTAAGTTCTGCATGTCTGTGTGTGTGTCCATGCTTGCTGGACTGCATGTCTGTCTGAGTGCTGGTTGGCTTGAGTGTGTGTGTGACCCGCAAGGGCACTTGTTCATTCATTGGGACCTAAGGGCCGGTACTTTCCTGTGGCCGTGACATTGAGGATTGCAGCGGGGGAAAAACACTCAAGTAGGCCGGTACTGCACCCTGAAGAGGTAGATGTGCAGGTACTGTAGGCCACGCAGAAGGAGACAAAAGTGGCATTTTGAGAGGCCCAGTAGTTGTAGGCTAGGTCTAGGCGGGTAACAGTCCAACCAGTCTGAGTCTCGGGCCTGTACGGGCAATATCAGAGTCTGCAATGATGTTTCCCTCCGAAAGGGAGGAGGTACCGGTTGCTGGGAAGGCCGAGCGGCCTGGAAGTCACCGCCCAAGAGGCAAGCACGCCGCTATATGTTGCATACTAGTGAATACATTCACCAAGTATGGGCAGAACCAAAGATCAACCAATATAGGATGAGCATATATGCAGCGGAAGTCTGAGATATGGACTGACTCACATAGACTGAACTCACCTAGACATCACTCGACACACAAACAATTGTGAGATGGTGGGGTCTGAAGCCATACATAGACGATGCTTCAGCCCCATACACCCATACACAGATGAATGGTGGGAGGAGAGACGATGGAGGTGGGAGATAGGGACAGCGCCAGATGTCACCGAAATAGGATCCCGAATGTCACCGATATAGTAGCCCAAAATGTCACCGAATAAAATCAGAATGTCGTTGACATTAGTCACCAATGTCGGAGGTACAGAATCCTATTGTAACCGATGTCCGATCTGTGATGACGCCAGGTATCAATCCCAAATATCTCCAATGTCTCGAATCTGGTAAGTATCACATCCTCCTACCACCGAAGTCCAATCACTGATCTCTGTCCATCTCGTACCCGAAGTCTCTCATCTGAAGACGAGGAAGAAGGGGTCTGGAGAAGAAGAAGAAGAAGAAGCAGAAGAAGAAGAAGCAGAAGAAGAAGAAGCAGAAGAAGAAGAAGCAGAAGAAGAAGAAGAACCTGAGAGGGCCAGAGCATCGGTGGAGATGGCGAGTAGCCCTAGGCCCTACCTGATGATGAAAGGTGGTGCCTTGGCTGCTGTTGGAGACGGCTGTGCCGCTAGGAGCTATGGCGCCCGCGGTGGCTGTGAGGTAAGTCTCCCTCCTCGCTATCTCTCTCTCCACAATCAGCACTACACCTAGCGCTGCTGTCTAGCGCTGCGCTGAGAAACCCATAGCGCAGCGCGCCGCTGCTCTCTGCTGCCGGCTCCCAGATGGTGGACCCAAAGTAAAGACGTGCTGAACAGGCCGCCGGTCGCTCCTAAGTACCAGCGGTGGCCTGTTCGGCCTTGAGGCTGCGAGAGTGCCTCGTGATCTGAACCGTCAGATTTCGTGTCCGATCTGCGGTTCAGATCAGACCCGGTGAGGGCAGCCTCAAAGTCGGCCGCCAGGTCCAAACGGTAATGTCGTTTGGACTGGTCCCCGCCTAGGTCTGTCCAAGGGCCTTCGGGGCAGCCTGTGGCAAGGGGTCCGGTCGTTGGGTCGGACCGGCCTGGACTACTGTGTCCAGGCCCTAGGTAGCCCCTCAGTCCTGTCGTCGGGCCTGGAATGGCCCGTGTGTAATGCATAATGTAACACACTTCCCCCCTTAGAAGACCGAGCTACTTGCGAGGGCGAAGTTGTTTGTCCGATATCTGGGTGGGTCGGGTGGGACAGACTTTGTCCTTGGCAAGTCGTCGGTTCTCATAGTCAGAGAAGATGAGTGGTGCAGACACCTGTAAGTCTGGGTGGGAGATCCAACGGGTGTCATCAGGTGCACATTGCTTGAATGTGACTTTGAATTGCATTGGCTTGTTGCCATACTTGCCATGCGTGATGACACGGTCAACTTCCTGATGTCCGTCCATAGAGGGCAGATCCTGTGATCGTCTGCCCGGAAACTCATCCTGCGAAGGTGGCGTGTAGACGGCCAACTTAGACGCATGGAAGACCGGGTGTACGAGAAGGTGCAGTGGAATGTTAATCACAAAGGAAGGACCAGCAGGGTCGTCACCTGCTGCAGAAATTACCTTCCATGGTCAGAACCATTTCGGGAGGAGTTTGCGTGAGACGTTTTGTTCCAACACGAATTCCTCAGCGAGGACCCAAACAAGGTCTCCCTCGCGGAAAGGACATGAGAGTCAACGTCGGTTAGCTTGCTGCTCAATGCGGACTTGAGCCTTCTGCATATTCGCTCGGGCTTTGAATAGCAAGTCCTGGTACTTCCGAGAGGAAGCGGGAGAGCAAGCGACGTCGATGTCGACGGTCCGTGGTAGAAGAAGATCGGCAAAGACTCGGGCTTTCTCTCCACTGTGATGCAACTCGAATGGGGTGATGCAGATCGCCGGGTGCTCCAAAGTGTTATAGGCGAACTCGATGTTGGGAAGCCGGCCAACCCAATCTTTCTGGTCGGGACGGATGAGTGTACGCAACATCATTTGAGCGGTCTGATGCGCTCATTCCGTCTGCCCATCTGTCTGCAGATGTCGTGTGGAACTCGGCTTCATAGTCGAACCGGACTCCGCCATGAGGGAAGTCCAAAAGATTGACATAAAGCGAGTGTCTCTGTCGCTCACAATGTCTTCCGGAACACTGTGGCAGGTAATCCAGCCGGTGTGCAAGAGTCGTGCGAGATCGGGGGCTGTAGCATGATACTTGCATGGAAGAAAACGAGCGTACTTGCTCAAATGGTCAACGATTGTGAGGATGTCGCCATGATCGAGGTGATCGTAGGGGAACGGGCCTGTAACATCCATAGCAATGGAGGGGCGAGGTGCCCGAGGAATTGGCAACGGTTTCAGTTCGCCATAAGGGACCTGAGATCTACCTTTGTTGGGATGGCAAACTGCGCATGACTCGATGTACCTTGTGACGTCGCGGAGAACATCAGGCCAGTGAAAACGCTGGCGGACGCGGGCGAATGTGCGGGTCACGCCAAGGTGTGCCGAAAGTCGTGCGTCGTGGAATTCGCCAAGGACTCAATGTCCGTAAAATGCGATCTTGGGGCACCACTAACAAGTCCTTTCCTCTCTTGTGGAGGAGTAGGAACCCGTCGGAGATACGATAGTGACCAGCCGACGGGTGATCCGACGAGAGCTCCGTGTATAGTGTGGAGTGCGTCGGGTCGGACTTGTAGCCGTTGACGAAGTGCTGCTGCAGATCATCGTCGAGCTGGAACGTTGTCGTTACGAGGGCACAAAAATTGGGCCGTCGTGAGAGGGCGTCTGCTGCTCGGTTGGCGGGCCAGGGGATGTGGCATGGGTCGAAGTCGAACTGGTCGATGTAATACATCCATCGGTCGATCGTGCTAATGACCGCGTCCTGCGTTTTGTAGTACGTCAACGGATTATTGTCCGTGTTCCATCTAAAACGCTGACGACCGAGAAGAAAGTGGCACCACCGCTTGAGAATAGTGACGAACGCGAGTAACTCGTTCTTCCTAGCATCGTCGAGAGAGTTGACGAGAGGCACCTTTTGGGAGAAGTACTCAACTGGGTGCCAACCGTCCAGGTGGTATTGTTCTAACACCGCACGAATACCGTATCCGGAAGCGTCCGTAGTCACTTGGGTGGGTAGGGTGGGGTCGTAAATACGGAGGGCCGGCGCGGCTTGCATCGCCACCTTCAACGTATCGAACGCGCCACGAGCTGCGTCGTCAAACTCAATGGTACCTTCGAGCACAGGAGTCTTGACAAAGGGGCTGACACTTTGGAGTAAAACTCGACGAAGGTTGTAATCGATGTCCGATCTGTGATGCTGCCAGGTATCAATCCCAAATATCTCCAATGTCTCGAATCTGGTAAGTATCACATCCTCCTACCACCGAAGTCCAATCACTGATCTCTGTCCATCT
>BFEA01000015.1:2970725-2992994 GCA_003427395.1 Chara braunii | reverse complement strand
AGAGAGAGAGAGAGAGAGAGAGAGAGAGAGAGAGAGAGAGAGAGAGAGAGAGAGGAGCGATAGAAGATTGTTGTGCGGTCCAAGGAAGAAGGCGGACATAGCCGCGGAGGTCGGACACGAAGGTAGAAGAAAGAAGACGAGTGAAGGAGGAGGGAGAGAAGAAGGAAAAGAGAAGCCATAGCCGAGGAAGAGGAAGGAGGGACGGCGAGGGAGAAGAAAGACATAGCCGGGGTGAAGAAGGAAGGAGGGAGAAAGAGAAACGAGGGTTGGTGAGAGAGAAAGGGTCGGCAGCCATAGCCGAGTGGAACATTGACCAAGGAGTTGACCGAAGTTGACCGACCATTGACTGAGGGGTTGACCGGAGTTGACCAAGCGTTGAGCAAGGCGTTGACCGGAGCTGTTGACCGTGAAATTGACCAAGCTGGAGTTGGTATATTCTCTCCAATCCTTCAGCCTATTCCCTCGCCCTATGGATGTGCACTCACCCCATGGTGCTTGCTGAGTCTGTCTGTCTCTTCTTTCTGCATTGAGTCTCTTCTGTCCAGGTGATAGGAACTCCGTGTATGAGGTCGTAGAGCCGCGTTGACCAAACCCACACGGGCTGAGTAGGGCTTAATTCCATGTTTGACGACTGACACGTCCCGGAGGACAAACCCTCCCAAGGATCGGTACAGACCGGCGGGCTGAACAGTGTGGCATGGGTGGCCCAAAATCCGAGTTGTGGGCTGCACAACCAGCTGTCTAAGTGTTGAGAGGACTTGCTGATCGTGTCGTCCTGTTTGCGAGGTTAAGCAATTCCTGAGGAGTTATGGGGGATCTCCTTAAATGCCTCCTGATCAACGCTGAAGTCCTGTAGTGACAGCTTAGAAGTAGGTCTAGGCTAGTGACCATAGTTGACAGGGTTCTGAACCGGAGAGAAAGCCAAGTGGGATTGACCGCAGGTGTTGGGCATTTGGGTCTGGATTGTAAAGGACAGTGGTGGCAAAAGCTTCCGTTGGTCGTGGTAACCTGGCTGGATCAAAGGGTAAGGCTTTGTGGTCCTTAGACAGTTAGTCAGTCAGTCGAGTGGGTAGGTCTAAGTGGTGAGGAGTGGGACAACTTTGTCGTGCACCTAACACCATGGATGACTACCCGATGTACGGCTTGCTCGTGGGTTTCTCCCTCTGGGGGACCCTCTGGCTTCTCCTCTTTCCGTTGGGGTTCTGGAACACTTTCACGTTTAGAGTAGAGACTCGGAGTGGTGCGGGGACCACTCCCTATACCAAGGAATAGGAGGAGGAGGCTGCGAAGATTTTGGCCGAGCAGAAGGCCAAGAAGGAGAAGAGAGAGGTGGGGAAGCAGGCTAAGAAGTTGGCCTTGCTGCAGGAGCAAGCCGCAAAGAAGAAGAAGTTAGAGGAAGAGTTCGAAAAGCTAAAGAGGGAGGGGGAAGAAAAATTGAAAGCAGTGGAAGAAGAAGAAGAAAAGGAGGTGGAAGAAGAAGAGCCCCTCAGCAGAAGGACGACAAGAGAGAGAGGGGAATCTAGTGGCACAAAGCAGGAGGACCCTTGGCTGGAAAGGAAGGTGTCTGAGTGGGTTGCGAATCTGTCCCTGGGAGAAGAAGAGGAGGCGATGCTATATGTCCCTCGAGCGGAACAGGAGGAGGTAGTGAACGAGCTGGAAGCAGAGGAAGATCCCTTGAAATGTCATACCATAGAGGAAGAGAAAAAGTTGGAGTGGAAGTTGCATCTGGGAAAAGAAGAAGCATATGGAAGAGGCCAGCAAAGCGGCAAGAGAACTGAAAACTGTAAAAGAGCAAAGAGTAGAGATGGAGGCGCAAACAGATGTTCTGGGGAAGATGATGATAATGGCGAGGAACATAGAACTTTTGGCGAGGGCTCAAGAAGAGCAGTATCAGTTTACCATAAGTCAGGATCTAACGCTGCGCTCTATACGCCTAGGCTTCAAAGAGTTCGCACACGAAATGATGATGCACGTGGGCATGGAACTAAAGGCGAGGATGGAGAGCTCAAGTTCCCTGATTCCTACAGTAGGAAGAAGGGAGAAAACTTTGACAACTGGGAGACGCGAACATCAATTCTTATTTTCACCTCCAGAAGATCTTGCCTGAGGAGCAAGTTCTCATCACCTTCCATGCTCTCAAGGACGAAGCATCAAGCTTCGCCTGCTCGCTTGCCCGTGCTGCTGACTGTGAAGATGACATGGTAGCGTACTTTGCGAAAACCTCCCTGAGCGTATTCCTCAAATTGCTGCGCGAGAGATTTGCAGGTGTAACTAGAGGGATTAGGGCCTCTGATAAGCTCCAGACTGTCCAATCACGCCAATGGAAGAGTGCCAGGGCACTCAAAGGAGTCATGGATGAGTTGGTAGCTGTCCACTCCCACCAATGGAAGAGTGTCAGGCACTCAAAGGCCACTGTCATCTTGCTCCTCTAACCCCCACTCTATCTGGTCATAGGGGACTTCCTCCATACCACCCTCATCTAAAGTTAGGATCAGGTGATCCTTAGCCTTAACCTGACCTGAGATGGTATGACCCTTCCACTTCTTGTTCTTGTCCAAATCCGTATGCCAGAAGGTGGTAGCTGGCATAGACTGGGCTTCGAAAGCCACTACTTCCCTACTCAGAGTGTCGTAGGTCATAGTGGGCTCTTTGCTCTTTTCGAAGAAGTGCCCGCGCAAGGGCTCGGGCATAGCACGATAAAACAATTGGACCAGCTGGGTCTCTGTGACCCCATGGCTCCTTTAGATGAGGGTGGTATGGAGGAAGTCCCCTATGACCAGATAGAGTGGGGTTTAGAGGAGCAAGATGACAGTGGCGATAGTCAGGGGAGGACTTACGTTGCTGTCGTGGCTGGAGGGAGGCCGCAAGGAAGAGGAGGAGGACGGGGCCAAGGGGGGCTGGCTTCATGTGGCCGTGGACAGGGTGATCAGGGGGTTGGCGGCAGAGGAAACCGCCAAGCGGGAGGTAGGGGTCAAGATCCCCCGCAAAACCGCTCTCGTTTTAATCGGTCACCTTCTAGGAGGGGTGGATGGCACCCTGGTCTACCACAAGGGAGGCCTTGGGAAAATTTGGGCTTAGAGTAGACAGTTTGGCAGCAGAGGATAAACCAGGATCAGTGCATCTACTGTGGTGATCCTGGACACATCATAAAATACTGCCCCAAATATAGAGAAGCCCGGTTTGCTGCAAAGGCAGCAAAAGGCAACTGCCGGTAGGGGTTGCAACTGCCCTATCCCTAGACCATGTGGAGAAGAGTGTGCGCACCACAGAGAAACTCCCAAACCACATGTGTCTATGGCAGAGGTTGCTGGCCGGTGTCTAGATAGCTGTCCAGAGACTGCTTGTGTTAGAGTCTCTCTAGACACTTCCCTCACAGGCGTGGCAGAAGAGTTGAAGGAAAGAATGCCTGCCTGGGCCAAGATGAAGAAAGATGTGAAAGGACAGCTAGTCCTAGTGGATGCAGAAGTCTTTAGAGGGAGAGTAGGGGCCCTTATAGATAGTGGGGCCACCCGCTACTATATTAGTAGAAAAGCGCTGCAGAAGCTGAAGCTGGACTTGAAAGTCCAGAAGCTAGCAGATCCCATAGTCAATATCCTCGCTGACAATCGCACGATGCGAGTCGAGGATTACGTAGAGGGAGTCCAGGCGTACTTCCGCCTAGAGAAGGATGGGAATGTAGAAAAGGTTTTCCATTCCCTGACTCTCCTCGTAGAAGACAGTCTCCCATTTGACATGATCCTAGGAATGGACTGGGGAGAGGCAGCAGGGGCCACACTCCACTTGAGAGAGCACGAGTGTAGGCTCCCTAGTCCATCAGGCGAAGTCAAGACGGCTCGTCTATTCCATGTGTCAGGAGTAGATAACTCTCTGGCACATTGTTGTCTCAGTGCTTCCGCGTTCGCGCAATTGGTGAAGAAAGAGCAGTTAGAAGAGCAAGTTTTTGTAGCCTATGTTAGGCCTGCCACTGAGCCTACGAAAGAGAAACCCCTTGATCCGGCTATTGCCAAGCTGCTGGAGGAGTATACAGACTTAGCTAAGCCGCCTACAGGAGTAGTACAACGGCCTATCCAGCATCGTATTGAGATAGAGCCTGGCAGTAGGACTCCTAAGGGAGCTATCTACAGAATGTCACCAAGGGAGCCAGGGGAGCTGCGCAAGCAGTTAGATGAGCTCCTTGAGAAGGGTTGGATTAGGCCCAGTTCATCTCCATTTGGAGCACCTGTTCTTTTCGTCCCCAAGAAGGAGGGAGAGCTTAGAATGTGTATCGACTATAGGGGTCTTAATGCCATCACAGTGAAGAATGCAGAACCGCTGCCCCATATAGATGATCTCTTGGATCGAGTGTAGGGCTGGAAATATTTCTCAAAGATAGATTTGAAGTCCGACTATCATCAGATAGAGGTTCATCCTGATGATCAGTATAAGACAACATTCCGGACTAGATATGGGCACTAGGAGTTTATAGTGATGCCCTTTGGACTAACCAATGCGCCAGCTACATTCCAGCGTTGTATGAATGATCTATTTAGGCCATGGTTAGATAGATTCATGGTAGTATACCTAGATGGTATTTTAGTTTTTAGTAAGAACCTCCAGGAGCAGGAGGGTCATTTGCGGCAAGTCTTGGAGAACCTAAGAGAAACTAACTTCAAGATTAACGCAAAGAAGTGCGAGTGGGCCAAGACGCAAGTTTTGTACTTGGGCAAAGTCTTAGATGGGGATGGCATAAAGCATGAGGATAGCAAGATAGCAGTGATTAGAGATTGGCCAACGCCCCGCACATTGACAGAGTTGCGGTCGTTCCTAGGCCTAGCCAACTATTATAGGAAGTTCGTAAGGAACTTTTCTACCATCGCTGCACCCCTTCGCAGGTTGTTAAAGAAAGAAGCAGTCTGGGAGTGGGATAAAGACTGTACATCGGCCCTGAAGAAGTTAAAGCGGGCCTTGATAGAGTGTCCAGTCCTCAAGGTAGCTGATCCATCTTGACCTTTTGCCGTCACCACTGACGCAAGTCGGTATGGTATAGGCGTTGTTTTACAACATGATCATGGCAATGGGTATAGACTCGTAGAGTTCATGTCTGCTAGGATGCCTTCAGAGAAGGTAGCGATATCTACCTATGAGAGGGAACTCTACGCTCTCAGGCAAGCACTAGACCACTGGAACCATTATTTGCTTGGGAGGCACTTCAAAGTCTATTCAGACCATGAAACGTGAGGTGGCTGAAAACACAGGCCAAGATAACACCTAAGCTTACTAGGTGGGCCGCAGAGATAGACCAGTTCGACTCCGAGCTTAAGCCAGTTAAAGGGAAGTATAATGTAGTCGCGGATGCTCTAAGTAGGAGGGCTGATTACTTTGGGGCGACAGTTCACTATCTAGATATAGGACGAGACCTGCAATAGAAAGTTAAGGAAGCCTATTCCCACAGGACCCGGAGTACGAGACCTGCAATAGAAAGTTAAGGAGGCCCTCTTGGTCTTCTCAGACCCTTGCCTATTCCCACAGGACCCGGAGATTTTGTGCCCATTGGCTTTATGGATGTCGGGGTCAAAAGTAGGCATGGCAAGAGCCAAGTCATGGTTATAGTTGATAGATCTAGTAAATATGCAGTTTGTGTTCCTTGACCCGCAAAGGCACAAACAAATTTAGTTATAGATGAGTTCTTTGATCATTGGGTCAGTGAACATGGTCTCCCGGTGTCAATAGTTAGTGACAGAGATACCAAGTTCACTAGTCAGAACTGGCTGGAGTTGATGAGAGTCTATGGCTCTAGGATGTTAATGTCATCTGGCCGTCATCCTGAGACTAACCGTCAGACAGAACAGATGAACAAAATCCTGCAGCAAGTTTTCAGAATGTATATTAGACCTGATCAGCTTAACTGGGATGAGATGCTTCCCAAGGTAGCCAGCGCATACGATAACAACATGCACTTAGCGACGTGTCGCACTACCAATGAGTTACATAAGTCCTTTAGACCGCGTAGACCGTTTGAGGGACTGAACCGGGATCAAATTCAAATGCTACCGTCCGGTACTAGGGAGTTTGCACTACACTATGAAAAGGAGATTGCTACCGTCACAAAGAACCTCAGGAACGCCCAACATAGGATGATAGAGCAAGCCAATAAGCATCGTCGCCCATCACAGTTTCAAGTAGGTGACTTAGTCTGGGTCAAGTCCAAAGAGTTTGCTCCTCAGGAGAACATCTCGCAAAAGTTATTGCCTGCATACCGAGGACCGTGGCCAATCTTAGAAGTCAAAGGCGGAGAGGATGGACTGTTCTACACAGTCGAGATTCCAGCGCACCTCCACACCTACCTAGTGTTTCACGCGTCAAAGTTGCTGCCTTGTACCACAAGTCAACAGTTTCAATCACGGAGGTCCATGATCCCTCCGAATATGGATGGAAGGTACGACATTGATGACATCGTAGGTGAAGATGTGTTCAGAACAAGAGGTAGGGGTCGTCCATAGAAACAGTATAAGGTCAGGTTCGCTTTTCAGGAACCAGAGGACGACCGCTGGTTTACACAAACAGAACTGGTTGAGACCGCTCCCGATGTAGTTTGCGCCTATGAGAGAGACAAGAAAGATAAAGGCCCAGCCTTGGACTGAAGTATTCTCAAAGGACCTCGAATTTAGGCCGACGGGAGTGAAACGGTTTTCACCTTTTGCAGACACATATGCGGATCCCAGGGCTCGATCCCCAGACCTCACCTTACCTTACCTTACCTGTGTACAGTATCAAGTCGACCATGTGAGTCTTGAACCCGTGACCTGTGTGTTAGTAGTTGAAAGTTGCCTGTCGTAGGTGTGAGTAGTTGTCAGGTCTTGAACCTTAGACCTGTCGAAGCAGGGGTCACACCTGCGTAGGGGTCATAGTTATTGTAGTTCTGAAAGGTCAGTCACGACCTACGTGGGACCCTTGGGGACCCAGTGGAACCGGGCCCAAACAAGAAGAGCCCTTGGACCCGAATCTGTTAGACATTAGTCCATTCTCTTCCTGATTGAGATCCAGAGTTTATTCTTTTTGGTTAGGACACCCACTGCCAAGGGGATCTCGGCTGAGACGGTTCGCATGCTTTTGGTTGCACCGTCCGTGGCTTGACTCGCACCCTATACACCACTCAATTCCCCATTGTTGCATTTAGTCACTCGTTGTCTAATTTGTTGTACGGTCATGGAGCTGGTCAGACTGGACTCGAGAGGACCTCGTATGCAGTCTGATCAGACCGAGTTGCTGGATCAGATCTCTCATGTGAAATTGTTTTTCTTTTTTGTAGTTTGTTGCTCTCTAGTCTAAAAGTAATGTCGCTCCGGCTAGGAGTTCTACCTTCTCTTCTTTGAGCTTTTCAATTTGTTTCTTCTCACGAGTTCATATTTTGATGCCCGTAGAGACTTGTAGACAAAAGGAAGAGAGAGAGAAGAGAGAGTGAAAGCTCCCATCTTGAGGGACTTGCAGAAATGGGAGATGTAAAGGCTTATGTGGCCTTAAGGCCCAACTGGATGTAGCCGTAGAGGAGGATAAACCATTGTTCCAAACTCTCTACGAAAAGGCATCGAGGAGGAAAAGCAGAAAACCACTGTTGCAGACCATGAGGCTGTCCTCAAAACAGTCCCCTCCTTGCCTGACACTGAGGTCACAAAGGAGATAGTCGCATATGTACGTGCTCTTATAGACTGTCACCTACTCAGTGACGTCCTTGAACAAATCACCAAACTTTATGTGGAGATAAGTGAACTGTGGGCAGAAATCGCAGAAATGGCCAAGGCGCACAGTGATCAGATGTGGCAGATGACAAATTTGTAAAAGGACCAGATTTTTAATCCTCTTTCTCTACCTTCTACCCCAAATGCTGCTAACCAGCTTGTCCTCACTCCTCTCCATACCTCTACTCCTTCTCAAAGTGTGGTTCCATCGGGACCTGTAGTAGGTGCAGACCCCCCTGTCGTTACAACAAGTGACAACGCAGGGAATTCTGCAACTGCTGCAGCCTCGAGTTCGAATACAACAATTGCTGGTACCAGCCATAGCAGTCCCTACGTGGACAGGAAGGCGGTCCTAGTACCGTCTAAGTACGACGACAAGGAAGACATTGAGTCATGGATCAGCTCCATGAGAGCTTACTTCGAGGTGCTGGGAACTCAACCAGTGAGCCGGTCCTTGATCATGGGGACCAACGTCGAGCCCGTCGTACGAGGCTTCTTAGAAGTCCAAGCTACACAGACCAGGCACACCAACACCAATCTGACGCAGTGGCTTAAAGCCACACCAATAACCACACTTGAGGAGATCCTTATCAAATAGTTCAAGGATCCACATGCTGCCGCAAAAACAAGAAAGAGACTTGATGATCTCAAGCGCAACAAGTGGACGGCACCATGCATAATTTGCAGTTTTTTTGTCAGCAAACTTTTTGTGATACCCGGACTGGAAATGACTGCACAATCATGTTTGGATGTAGTGAAAGGCACGGTTCCCACTACCTACATGCATCGCCTAGGCAAAGAGCTCATTGGTTACACCGACTGACTTTCCCTCATGCATGATGTGGTCAGTCTCGAGGCACAAGACCTCATTACCACAACAGGCAACAAAAAACCTATTGTCGGCAGGC
The DNA here is from genome assembly GCA_003427395.1 of Chara braunii. Taxonomy (NCBI): domain Eukaryota; kingdom Viridiplantae; phylum Streptophyta; class Charophyceae; order Charales; family Characeae; genus Chara; species Chara braunii. The sequence continues at coordinate 2,984,371 of BFEA01000015.1, read as the reverse complement.
GGTCCAGAGGCAGCAACCGTTTTGTTGTGCATGGCCTGTTGGAGGCCGATGAGGGGGCCTATGCAAACAACCCCACTCTTGGTGATGAACAATAACAGGACGAACAATAACAGGACCCTGACACGGCCTACTCTTCAGCCCATGACTCTAATGTGAATAATGAAGAGGAAAAATTAAATGCCTTTAGAAAGTCTGCCAACGTAAAGGGACCAAACTAAAATTCGGGGAAGAACTATGTCCAACTTCCCAAGGGAGTCAAAATTCCAGCGAAACTGGAGGATGCAACCACTAAACCATGGGTTGACCTCCGGATCACTGAAAATGATTGGAGGGTTAGGCTCAAGAAAGGGGTATGCCTGCATTGCCAGAAACCGAAGCATGAAGTCCAAGAATGTTATAGGCTGCAGGGAAACCAGAATCGGACGTAGAGTTGACTTCAACATCCTCTATGGCAAGGGAGGCTGAACCTGATGCAGATCAACAGTCTTCCCTTGAAGCCCCATCGTCTGTTGAATCCAAGGTTGAAGTCTATCATGCTTTTGTATGTAGAGCCTTGGGAGGAGTCTGAGACAATCGACTTTCACTATCACTTAGAGCATTGGGCTGAGATGAAACATCAGCGTGCTCAAGGGACAATGAAGTTAATCTTCTTCAAACTTCTCATAAACCACCGCTATCTCGATGTCTTGATTAATTGTGGTGCAACAACTAACTTTATGTCACCACACGGGATACGCAAAGTGGCCTTGGGGATGAAGCAAGTGGGTTTGCAGAACCCTTGTCGGACTCAAGTAGGCAACAAAGAGGTTGTCTCATCTACACATGCAGTCAAAGGTGTGTGCGTTACCTTTGACAAGGACAAGACAGTCACTCACGCTTTGAACTTCTATGTCCTTGACAAGTGTTCCTTCGACACGGTCCTTGGCTTGGGATGATTGTCGTCCCAATGCGAATGGACCGAGTGGAAGGAGCCACTTTTCGTAGTAAAAGATGCTCAAGGGAATGAGTTCCCGTCCTTGTGGATGAGAAGCATGACTCCCCAGTGACTTTTCTCAATGCCATGTAGTTCTGCAAAGTGGCGCAAGCACAAAGAGGGCGAAAAAATGTATATTGCCTATGTTCTCCCTACTCATGTGCCATTTACTTTTACGGCTAGTACCAATACTATCTCACTTAATGATTCTACTTCTAACACTTTTACTTCTCTACCCTCTACTAGTCCAAATGACTCAACTTCATATTCGGTCGCCTCCATTCGTAATTTGCGACCTGATCGAGGTGACCCGTTTGCTGATCCTTCAGCCCCACCGGTCCCAACCAGCATTCAAAACTTACTTGATCGATTCCCGAAAGTTTTGGCCGAACCACGTGGAGTTCCCACGCGATCGGTCTGACACACAATCGAGTTGGGCGAGGGTGCTGTTCCGCCAAAGGGCTGCGTGCACCGAATGGGATCCGGTGAGTTGGAGAACTCCGGAAGCAAATCGACGAAATGATCGACAAGGGTTGGATCAAACCTAGCGAGTCTGAATTTGGTGCACCTGTTTTGTTTGCCTAAAAAAGGAGGCAAGCTCTGTATGTGTATCGAATATCGCGGTCTAAACCGCATCACCAAAAAGAATGCATACCCATTGCCACGCATAAATGACTTGCTTGATGCCGCTGGTGGGTGCAATGTCTTCTCCAAGATCGATCTCAAGTCTGGCTATCACCAAAGTGAAGTCGATCCTGAGGACCGGCGCAAGACTGCGTTCAAGACACGCGATGGGCTTTACGAATTTACCATAATGCCCTTCGGCCTCACGAACGCACCAGCCACCTTTTAAAGCCTTATGGATAAGGTCCTCCGCGAACAGATTGGTCGGTTTATGGTAGTGTATCTCGATGACATTATGATCTTCAGCAAATCCATCAAGGAACACATGAAACACCTTGAGGAAGTGTTCACCATCCTCAAGAAAACGCAACTCCATCTCAACTTAGAGAAATCTGAGTTTGGGAGGAATACCCTTATCTATCTTGGGCATCGGTTGTCTGTTGCAGGCCTCGAGCCTGAGGCAACCAAGGTTGAGGTTATACGCAACTGGCCTCAACCCATGGACATCCGCGAACTACGTTCTTTCCTTGGTCTCGCATCTTACTATAGGAAGTTTGTTCCTCGATTCTCTATCGTTGCTCACCCATTCTCCCAATTGATGAGTAAGAATGTATCTTATGCATGGGACGCAACATGTGAGACCGCATTTCAAGCCTTGAAAGAGGCCTTGGTAAGTTACCCTGTACTCCGCATTGCAGATTCCAAACTAACATTCGTAGTTACTATGGATGCTAGCCAATATGGGATTGGCACAGTGCTACAACAAGATGACGGCGGGCTTGCGGCCACTCGAATACTACAGCAAACGCATGCCCAACTAAAAGGTAGCCACTTCCACCTACATGCGCGAGCTCTATGCTTTGCGTCTGGCTTTGGATCATTGGAAGCACTATCTTTTGGGACGACACTTCAAAGTGTTCTCATATCATGAGACCTTGAAGTGGATCAAAGAGCAAACCACCCTGTCCCCTACACTACTTCCCTGGGTGGCCACCCCGGGTACATGACTTGCCTGGTGAATTCCTACGACCTCCGGAAGAAACTGAAGGAGGAGATCGTAGAACACACTGCCAAGGATCCGGACCTTAGTCCCATCCTTGAGCTGTTGCGGGCTGACCCCAACAGTCAGCCTGATTTTCACAAATATGGAGGAATAGTTTTCCGATGTTATGGAAATAACGACCGTTTGTGTGTACCCAACCACGAGCCTCTCCGCCCACACTTTTTGGACTTGGCTCATGCCGGAGTGGACACTTCGGCATGGCAAAAACGTACGGAAGCCTATTGAGACAGTTTGATTGGCCTGGTATGAAGAGATCTGCTGAAAAGTTTGTGGTTGAGTGTCAAGTATGTCAACGAATCAAACCATGTAGACAAAACCCCATGGGGCTACTTACATGCGATCAATGGCAATCATGAGATAGATAGAATCAAACAGCACGTACGGCAGGGACGTTACAGACAGTATCAAGTTCACTTTATGTATCACCCGTTGGACGATCTATACTGGATTTCCAAAAAGGAACTGCTGCGCAGCGCATCTCGCGTCGTTAAGGCCTACGAACGACAAATCGCCTCAGATGCTGTCCCCAAAATCTCTGCAAAGCTCACTGCGACAGAGTACTCTCGAAATCTCTTTGCCTTATTTGCTTACGATGCGTTTGTTGGGGACTCAGACTGAGTTAATCGCTCGAAGGGACCTCCCTCTTAAGGGGGGGGTAGTGTGATAACCCGACCAAACACGGACTGAGATACACAGTTGATTTATGAGTTTTTGCTCACGGACTGAATGCATTGCTGAGTTTCCCGCTTGCTACTAAGTTCTGCATGTCTGTGTGTGTGTGCACGCTTGCTGGACTGCATGTCTGTCTGAGTGCTGGTTGGCTTGAGTGTGTGTGTGACCCGCAAGGGCACTTGTTTGTTCGTTGGGCCCTCAGGGCCGATACTTACCTGTGGCCGTGACATTGAGGATTGCAGCGGGGGAAAAACACTAAAGTAGCAGGTAGGCCGGTACCGCACCCTGAAGAGGTAGATGTGCAGGTACTGGAGGCCGAGCAGAAGAAGACAAAAGTGGCATTTTGAGAGGCCCAGTAGTTGTAGGCTAGGTCTAGGCGGGTACCAGTCCAACCAGTCTGAGTCAAGGGCCTGTACGGGCAATATCAGAGTCTGCAATGATGTTTCCCTCTGAAAGGGAGGAGGTACCGGTTGCTGGGAAGGCTAAGCGGCCTGGAAGTCACCGCCCAAGAGGCAAGCAGGCCGCTATATCTCCAGGCCGGGCAAAGAGCCCAGCCTCATTGTCGGTGTGCAAGTTTGGCGACACACTGGTTGGAGCGCTGGCTGGAGCAGTGCTGCTGGGGAAGGAGCAAGGACACGGAGGAGGAAGAAGGCCAGGCCTACGGAGGAGTGCCAGAGGTACTTACCTGGCTAGGGTGGCAGCCATCTTCATCACATTGGTGGGCGCTGCAATAGGAAGGCCCCAGTTGGGGGTTGAGCTACACCAAGAAGCTTCGAGGCAGAGCTAGCAGCATGGCGGCCTGAGCTAGAGCAACCATAGCTGCTTTGGGTTGTCCGTTGGGCATCTGGGCAAGGCCTAGTAGTCCGCCATAGCCTCGGCCTATTAGAGTGAAGAGTGAGAGAGGTGGCCATGGCTATGGTGGACCTCAAGTGATACCTGCAGTAGAAGAGGGATTCAGACATTGATTATGGTTCAGCCATTCAACATTGTATTACTATTTCTTGTGTGAATGAGAGAGGAGGAGACAGCGAGGAAGAGAGAGTTTGGCGAAGAAAAAAAGCCTTATCATTTGTCTATGCTGGTGTACATCATCTTCTTCTTCTTTCCTACTTCTTCTTCTTCTTCTAACCTTCTCTCTCCTCTCAAGATCATTCATTTCTTTCTGCAATTGGACAGCCTTGTACTATCTGATGAATGTGTATCTCAAAATTGGCCAGGATCTTAACAGCTGGGTCAACTTTATGTAGTGTTTACTCCCCCTGACCGGCCGCCAGTCTTCTTGGGTCAACGGCCCAGATGATCCGAAAACCAATGACCTGGATGCAGTGCAGTCCCAGCTTTCCCTCCGGATCCCTCGTGTCCCCCCACTTGGACAGGAATCTTTTTTTTTTTTTTTTTTTTCCCCTCCCGCATACCTGCAGAGAACCACTGATGTGCATCTGGTTGACGGTCGTGGCTGACCAGAGGGTTGACTTTGACTTTGGGCCTGAGATCCCGTGCTTGGGTTGACTCTTGATTTTCAAAAAGTCAACTGTCTCATGTTACATGCCCAGTTGGGCGATGTACATAATAACCAAGGATCCGCAATGTGATGAAAAGGACTGAATGGACAATGCAGTGCAAGTGAAATCTCAACGAGCAGTGTACACTCTGATACATACAAAATGGTGCTTTACAGCGCAGTGGAAGACTTAGTTACAAGTCCTGACCTGACCGGGACTGACCTCTTTTACGTAGTACAAGATAGCGAAGCAGAAGGCTAGAATACTAATGATGAGCCCAATCAATGTCGCAATGCAGACTAAACATACATCATTTTCACCACCAAGTGTGAAGGGGCCTGGCGCTATACACAGGAAGAGGCGCCAGGTCCAGCCATGCACAAACGAAGAGGAGGGGAGAGATGGGAAAGTCGTCAACACCAAGTCTCGTTACAAGTCCCAAATAATCCCTCGTCAAAATGTCTGAAGTCCAATGTCNCAGACAACCTGTCCCCCCCCCAAACCAGATTTTTTATTGCAGATTCGGGGTCCTCTCGCCGAGCACAGAAGGACCCCGCTTTCAAAAAAAAAATAAAAAAAATTCTGGGCTGTTTTTTTTGCCCGCCCGGTTTGCCCGGGCGTCCCAACCGGCCCCGCCCGGCCGGGCAGGCTCGGCCGGGCGGCGTCCGTACTCAGAAAATATAATCATTCGTGTGGATTGGGACAGTATGGAATTTTTCCTAAACTTATCACCTGAAATCTACCCCTCCCTCAGTTCCTCTTGAATGTCGCTTGACGTCAGCGTTCCTGAGCCATCAAGAGAGCAGTGCGTGTCTAAAGGTGTGCAATCGGCCCACCCCTGTGCCCCGAGTCCTGTTGAGCTGGCCAGCTCTAGCACATTGTTTTATCCTCGCGTGCAGCGAGCCTTACACCAATTGGCTGATCAAGAGGCTATTTAAGGATCGCCCCCAAATGTCCTCAGGAATTATTTAACGTCGCAAAACAGGATGATGATCACAGCCAATGGTTTCCCCTGCCGGTGTTTATTTATAGACGCCCAATTCTCGTCTCCCACATAGGGCTGGCCTGCCCCTCAGAACCCATCTAACAACGCAGCGAGCCGAACAAAGGAGAAGCAGCAAAGCATGCGTGCTCTACTCCCGGTGGGTTGGCATGGTGACCGTGACCCAGTGCTTTGTCAAGGGCCCTTCAGAAAGCTCCGCCCATCTTCTCCCAGATGCTCCACGTGAACATTGCCGACTCTCAAGGTTGAGCGCACTCGACTCCTCACGATGAGAGAACTCTCAAGACGGAACACACATCCTCACGGTAAGAAGTGTCGAAGAGGGTAGATAAGGTTAAGAGCAACGTACCTCAAATAGCTGCCCCCAACCACAGAGATTATCTCACCAAATGACCTGACGCCGATTGTGATGACCAGTCATTGCTTCGGCACAACCAGCATTACACACCGTTCCACCTCAGCACCAATCGCACATCAGTTAGTTCTCATAACACCGTCCAGAACCCACATTACACCGCATAGCCTTCCGGGCGAACCCCTCTCCACCTGGGTCGCCTACTCTTGCCTTCGCCCTCCTCACTACACACGTCCCACGGCACGGCCGCTCACCGCTCACACCACGTGCATGTACCACATTAGGCAGAAGACAAGTGCCAGATTAGCGCACCGTACCACTGCTCCGATACCAAATTGCAAGGAAGATGAGCAATAGCGAACTTCAGCAATCAAACAGCATCATACATATGAGACCAGATAGTCGTGACCTCGAACCAAAAGCAGAATTGCACCACGAGTTTCACCAAATAGGAGTACACCAAAAGCTCATAATTGACAATGCTGGAATAGTCTCATCATCATCATCAACGAAGAACCAATGTTGATATCCTATGTGGCGCTCGGCGCCCAGACTACAGATGGCAGATCCTATCTAGCCTACTCTACAATGYCGCTGATGACGTCAACAGCTCCCCGAAGTACGAGCAGATCTCGGCCAATGCTGCACGCTTCAAGCACCAGGTATGTCTCTCGTATCACTCACAACCTCGTTCCCCAACTCACAGATGCCACTTGCACCCAAGGACCACCATGCGCCCCATCCAACATACAGCAGCGCAGCTCGGCTATGGCTTCCTGCTCCTTCCAGCTCGCCCGTGAGCGTGTGACCCTGGCAGGCGATAGCGCAGCAGCGCTTGCGCACAAAGCAGCCAGTGCCCGAATGTCCAATGTGTAGGCAGGCCCTTCCCTATATCGAAGTGGCCTGTGGCTGCGTGCTGTGCTGCGGTACTGGGCCCCGGTCCAGAAGCTTCCGGTAGGCCCAGGTAGGCTGAGGCCCAGTCCAAACGAATCAGGCCCAGGGCCTGTGGTGGTTACTTGTGCCCAACTGCCCTCAGCCTGTGTTTGGCCTATATCCCGTATCCAGCCTAGGGCCTACCTTCCATACATGCAAACAGGTGGCCTGGGCCTGGGTGCTCTCAACCAACTGGCGCTGCGCAACTGCCTGAATTTTCCTCAGTTGCGTGGTGTCCGAAATAGGGGCCCTCAGGCCCTCATCGAGCCTTCACTTAGGGGGGCCGACGTATTGCATGACAGGGCCAAAACGGGGCTCATCGGGGCCTTGGCCTCGCATTCCCTCCTCCATAACTTCGATAGTCCTCTGAGAAGTTCAGTCTTCGATAATATGGCGCTTTCCTTTCCGCAGAGACTTCTCGTATTGAGTTACAGCTTGAGGAGCGGTCTGCATGAGTTCCTCTCTGGTAAACCATCGGTCCTCCTTGGAATCAGTGTGATGTCGGAACCGAACGCGTTACCGCAGCTTTGGTTTCGGTGGACGTCCCCTGCCCGTCAGTCTTGGAGCTGGCAGTTCTCTGTGGTCCACGATGTCATCAATGTCCACCTCTCCGTCCATGGTTGGGGGCAGCATTGAGCGATGAGAAGGAAACTGGTCGGTTTCTTTAAAAGGTGCAAGCTTGGAGGCGTGACAGACAGGATAAGTACGGAGGTGACCAGGGACCCGGATTACATAGGAAGGCCCATCCGGATCAGTCCCAACAATATCTAAGACCTCCCATGGTCCAAAGTACTGAGGCATGAGCTTGCGGGATATCCTGTGCTCCTGTCCCAGTTCTGAGGACTTAACCCAAACTCTGTCCCCTACCTGAAATGTAGACGGGCGGCGGTGTTTGTTTTCGGACTCTATCATTGCCGCCTGTGCTTTCTGCATTTGTTCCACTGCCTGCTGCATCTTCTGTTCATATCGATAAGCGAATTCTAATGTACCCGGTGCAGCAGTCGGCTGGTTCTCAGGTAATAGAAAATCTAGGGGCAGTCTAGGTTTGAAAGTCAGTAGTAAGCTGTTAGGGCTGACCCCGGTGGCGCTGTGCACAGCGTTGTTATACAGGCTGGCGATGAGGGCAAGCTTCTCATCCTAGTCTACCTGATTGGGCTTGATGTAATGCCGCAACATGTGTTGGACAGCGCGGTTCAATTGCTCGGCTTGGCCATTGGCCTCTGGGTGATTCCCATAAGTCATCTGCAACTACGTTCCCTGTTCGGCAGCGGCAGCCTTCCACAACTCACTGGTGAATCGGACATCCCTGTCACTCACGATTGACTTAGGCAGACCAAAATCCCTGACCTAGTTCTCCTTGAACAATTTGATTACGTACTCGGTCTTCGCTGTCCCCGCCATGGCAATTAACCTAGCGTACTTACTAAATCTATCCACGATAACGAAGATGTGTCTCATTCCGCTCTTGCTGGTGACTACCGTATCCATGAAGTTTCCGGAATCGGAGGGGGCTTCAGGAGCCCAAGAGGAGCCTGAGTACGTGGCTTGTCCCTCTGACAGACCTGACAAGTCTCCACGTACAGCTGAGCATCTCTCATCATCGTGGGCCACCAGAACCGTTGCAGCAGATTGGCTGCTGTCCTTTTGTAACCAAAATGGCCGGTGGCATCATGACACTCGCCTAAAAATAAACTACGCAAAGACTCCCTATCTGGCACACACAGATGTTTATTCCCTGCCTTCTCAAGAAACAGCAGTCCGTTGACCAACACAAACTCGGCAGAAGTCACTTTGTCCTTCGCCTCGAGTCTGCATATGATCTCAGACATAAACCGGTCCTCGCGATAGGCTTCCACCATAGAGCGAGTAACATCGTCCGCAAGCCCAAACTAAGTGATCAGCGCACCAGAGAAATCTGGTCTACGCGACAGCGCATCAGCAACCTTGTTGTACTCGCTCTTGATGTACTGGGGCTCAAAGTCATACTGCTCTATGACTTCGATCCAATGCTTCAGAGCGTCGGAGAGCACTGGCTGGGTTCTCATCCACTTCAGGGTCTGGTGATCAGTCCTGACGTAGAAGAACCTTCGAAGGAGATAGTGTCTCCAATGGGTAAGTGCCTTTTAGATCGCATAGAGTTCCTTCTCATAGATGGACTTAGCCAACTTCTGAGAGGGCATCTTTTTGGACATGTACTCTACCGGCCTCAACTTCTTCCCCTCCTATTGCGCAAGTACGGTGCCTATGCCATATTGGCTAGCATCGTAGTTACTACGAAAGGTTTGTCAGGATCAGGAAGTTTCAAGACCTCATGGTGTGTCAACACATGCTTCAATTGTCTGAAAGTAGCCTCACACCTGTATGTCCACTCCCATGGGGTGTCAACGCGAGTCAAGTCCGTCAAAGGGGCGACCACTATGCTGTAATTCTGAACAAAATTGTGGTAGTAGCCTGTCATCCCTAAGAAGGACCTCATCTCAGTCACAGATTGAGGACGCGGCCAGTCATGAATGTTGGCCACCTTCGCGTCATCGGGCTTCAATCCCTCCGCGGAGATCTCATGACCCAAGTACAAGACACAGGTGCGGCCAAACTCGCACTTCTCACCGTTGATCTTGAACTTGTGTTGTTGAAGAAGGCTAAGGACTTCGTCCAAGTGCGCAACGTGCTCCTCGACAGTCCTACTAAAAATAAGTATGTCATCGAGGTACACGATGACAAACTTATCCAAGTAGTCATGAAATATCCGATTCATAGCGTGTTGAAAGGTGCCAGGAGCATTGCAAAGGCCGAAAGGCATCACCACAAACTCGTACAGACCGTACCTGGTCTGAAATGCGGTTTTGTGTTGATCCTCGGGCCGGATTGCAATCTAATGGTCCCCGGACTTCAGATATATCTTACTGAAGTATCGACACCCTTGCACTCTATCTAGCAAATCGTCCATGCGCGGTAGGGGCTCTCGATTCTTGACAGTGATGGCATTGAGGCCCCTATAGTCAATGCACATCCTCAGTGTTCCTTCCTTCTTCGGTACGAATAGGACTGGAGATCCATAAGGAGAAACACTCGGTCGGATCCAACCCTTCTCTATGAGTTCCTTGAGTTGCCGGCGAAGCTCATCAAACTCGCCTGGAGACATCCAATAGATCCTACCCTTCGGGGTGCTAGACCCAAGGATAATCTCTATCGCGTGGACGACCTTCCTCTCAACAACCCTTGTAGGCTCTTCAAATAGATCAGGGTACTTGGCAACTACTCCCTCTATCTCCGCGGCATTTTCACCGGCTCACGTGCTGCAGAGACATAGACTAGATACATACCCTCCTCTGGATTTTGCTTATAATAGTTATAGAACGCGGCCGCACACATGCATCCGTGGGACTCGATCAGACTACTAGCTTTGAACTTACATAATCTAGCGGTCCCCCCACCTGGCAAAGTGTGTTTGACCACTTTCCGGTCCCGGTCAAACTGGGGTTGTGCCACGGAGAGGTAGTACATACCTAACAAGATATCCATAGGGAGATCATCGCTCACTAGGAATGAGACGCTATGTCTCAATTCCCCTCCCGCGTACGGGAAACAACACTCAACATCCTGGAGGTAGTCGTTGACTACCATGCGATGTTAGTTGGCACAGGTCGACTCCACAGGTCGACTCAGGCGCTGCACTTGTTCCGTGTCGAGCAAGTGTCATAATAGGCCCCGGCCTTGCGGCCGCCAATGACCACCTCGCTGACGAACATCTCACCCTTAGGGGCTTTGACTAATGCCGTCCAAGAAGCTAGTGGGTCTGATCTAGACCACTCCTCCTCTAGCTCCTCTCAGGACTCAAACACATTCATCGAACAGAGGCTCGATGGGTCTGAACGTGTTTGCGGGACGACGATGGAGTCAGTAGCTTGGGCCATCTCTCGAGACGGTGAGGGTGTATCCACCACCTCGACCCTAGCAGGAACAGCTACTATTCCTACTGGCCCGACCTGTTTCCTGGAGCGGTGCCAGAACTGCTGGCCACATTGCTACCAACGAGAATGGAGGATCCCAACGCCTGCCCCATCGTAGGCGGGATCTTTTCGGTCACCTTCTTATTTCGGCACTTGAATTGGTTATGATTCCTGAGAGGCATTGGAAAGCATCTCAGGTAGGAGGTGAGTAATACGTGGGGGTCGTAGCGCACCCCAGGGACACAAATCAGACGCTCTACTGCGTCAGTGGCCTCCCTTACTGACTTAAATTGCCTTGCATGCAGCGTCAGGATCGCATCAGTGGCCTTTTGGGCCTCCTGAGGATCATGCCACCTATCTTCCACCATCTTGAGAAAGTCCTCTAGTTTCTGGTGGGCTGCCCAAGCGCGGAAGTCATGACTGTATCCCTGCAACTGCACTAAACCACTCAACCATCTTGCTGCACTACCCTCTAGGTAGGATGCAGCCACAAGCACTTCCTCGTGTGGCAAGGTAAGTTTACACTTCACATAGACCGGCACTGCCCTCAACCACGTGTCGAGGTCTTCGCCCCTCTTATCCCCTGTAAAGGGTTTCGGAGGGGCGATGGCCGTCTTTGGAACCCACTGACTCTGTCCCTGTACCTGCGCCACATCGGGCTGTGGACCCTGTGGTGCAGGCTGCTGCATTGGCTGCTGCTGGGGTTGTGTACCCTGCGCCTGTGCAGGCTGCGAGACAGCAGGCGGCCCAGTTACGGCAACCTGCAACGGAGGTTGGGAATACACTGACTGTACAGGAACCTGGACACTAGGACCTGCTGATAACCCGCCTGTTAAAGGCATACCCAGTGAGATAGGCAGAACCGATGCTGGAGCGGTATATGGGGATACCCCAGTCACCGGTGGAACAAAAGGAGGAGGATGTACAAAGGGCCAGACACCAGGCCCGGACAGTGATGGTGCCGCCTGCGCTCGTCCGACCAAGACGGCTAGACTCTGCTGGATGTCCTGTAAGATTGCCGTCTGCTGGTCTTGCATCTCTACTACACCTAACAAGACCGACCTCAGGGTCCTCACCTGATCATCCAACTCCTCTGGGTCCATCTCCTCTAACTCACTAATGTCCGCTTGTCGCCGCTGCAACTTGGCTCTTCTTCTAATCATTCTTTCTTTTTTTGCCTTAATCTCTCCTAAAGCCTTCTGTAGTTGTGCCTCGCGATCAACAGCTCGCTGTATGGCGACCTCCTCGGGAGTCATCACTAGCGGCTGGCTTGCCATAACGCCAGTGGACTGACTCTGGGTTTGTGCAACTGTTGACCCTACAGACCCTGAACTGCCGGTCTGGGAACTCTGCTGCGCAGCAGTTGCCATGGCCGATGAAATAGCGTCTTCGCTTGTGAATGCTCTGCTGGTCTCTGCTGCCCTAACCCTCCGCTGCTGCTGCTGCTTCTCCCTAAGCTGGCGGAACAGATATTTGTCGCCCTCTGGTCCTAAGGCCAAGTGGGCTATCGGGCGTCTAGCCGATCGCAAGATCCGGTCGTCCTCACTAGTGGTGTCCCTATCGCTCATATGCTACATAATTGCACACCGTCTGCACTAGGACACACAATGGATGCCTACCGCAGCGACATGTACAGACCGATATAAATAATCGGCAACTATATCAGAGACCATACATTCGGGTCCAACAGGTAAGTTCAGATTCCTACAAATAAAACTATTTTTAGTTTGACTAGTTCTCGAACAGAATACACAATGAACAGGAAACCGTTCTAATATGTTGTCTGTCAGATGTTAATGGTTGTACATCTAACTAATCAAAACATAAAAATATACTGTGTACGGAACCGGGCCGCCCGGCCAACCAGCGCCTGCCCGGGGGAGGTCCCGGGCGGCCTGGCCGGGCGGGCGGCCCGGTTGGGCGGTTGGGGGCCCGGCACCCCCAGCACACCTTGTCGAGGGGGGGGTTCAGACCCCGAATCGCCATGTTCTGGCGTCCCCAGGGCCTACCGGGTCCGACCAGGCCCAAAAAACGGCGCGTTGGGACCGTGAGGCCAACTTTTTTTTTTGAAATTGTGACAGCCCTCCGGCTGTCGATCATCCATGATCGACGGCCAGAGGGCCGTTTTATTTTTGGAGGGAAAACGAGGACCCGTTTGAACAGCCGACTGGCTGGGGCGGCCTGCATCGGCTGTCCAAATGGGGCCTTGGTTTTCCCCAGCCGCCGRAGTTCGTGGTTCAGCCGCCCGTCGTYGTGGAGCCGCCCGTTGTCGCCTGGGAGCTACACTCCCCCGTCGTCGTGGAGCCGCCCGTCGCCATCGCCTGGGAGCTACACTCCCCCGTCGTCGTGGAGCCGCCCGTCGCCCGTCACCAGCGTCATGGAGTCGCCTGTCGCTCGGCCCCCTCTCATCATCATCTTCTTCTGCTTCTTCTTCTTCTTCTTCTTCTTCTTCTTCTTCTTCTCTCCTCCTCCTCCTCTTCCGGCTATCTTCTTTTTCTTTTTTTTTATTTTGTTCCATTCGTCAGCGATAGGTCACGAGATAAACGACAGGTAAGAAAAAAAAAAAAACTG
>BFEA01000015.1:2957748-2969835 GCA_003427395.1 Chara braunii | reverse complement strand
CCCAGACAACCTGTCCCCCCCCCAAACCAGATTTTTTATTGCAGATTCGGGGTCCTCTCGCCGAGCACAGAAGGACCCCGCTTTCAAAAAAAAAATAAAAAAAATTCTGGGCTGTTTTTTTTGCCCGCCCGGTTTGCCCGGGCGTCCCAACCGGCCCCGCCCGGCCGGGCAGGCTCGGCCGGGCGGCGTCCGTACTCAGAAAATATAATCATTCGTGTGGATTGGGACAGTATGGAATTTTTCCTAAACTTATCACCTGAAATCTACCCCTCCCTCAGTTCCTCTTGAATGTCGCTTGACGTCAGCGTTCCTGAGCCATCAAGAGAGCAGTGCGTGTCTAAAGGTGTGCAATCGGCCCACCCCTGTGCCCCGAGTCCTGTTGAGCTGGCCAGCTCTAGCACATTGTTTTATCCTCGCGTGCAGCGAGCCTTACACCAATTGGCTGATCAAGAGGCTATTTAAGGATCGCCCCCAAATGTCCTCAGGAATTATTTAACGTCGCAAAACAGGATGATGATCACAGCCAATGGTTTCCCCTGCCGGTGTTTATTTATAGACGCCCAATTCTCGTCWCCCACATAGGGCTGGCCTGCCCCTCAGAACCCATCTAACAACGCAGCGAGCCGAACAAAGGAGAAGCAGCAAAGCATGCGTGCTCTACTCCCGGTGGGTTGGCATGGTGACCGTGACCCAGTGCTTTGTCAAGGGCCCTTCAGAAAGCTCCGCCCATCTTCTCCCAGATGCTCCACGTGAACATTGCCGACTCTCAAGGTTGAGCGCACTCGACTCCTCACGATGAGAGAACTCTCAAGACGGAACACACATCCTCACGGTAAGAAGTGTCGAAGAGGGTAGATAAGGTTAAGAGCAACGTACCTCAAATAGCTGCCCCCAACCACAGAGATTATCTCACCAAATGACCTGACGCCGATTGTGATGACCAGTCATTGCTTCGGCACAACCAGCATTACACACCGTTCCACCTCAGCACCAATCGCACATCAGTTAGTTCTCATAACACCGTCCAGAACCCACATTACACCGCATAGCCTTCCGGGCGAACCCCTCTCCACCTGGGTCGCCTACTCTTGCCTTCGCCCTCCTCACTACACACGTCCCACGGCACGGCCGCTCACCGCTCACACCACGTGCATGTACCACATTAGGCAGAAGACAAGTGCCAGATTAGCGCACCGTACCACTGCTCCGATACCAAATTGCAAGGAAGATGAGCAATAGCGAACTTCAGCAATCAAACAGCATCATACATATGAGACCAGATAGTCGTGACCTCGAACCAAAAGCAGAATTGCACCACGAGTTTCACCAAATAGGAGTACACCAAAAGCTCATAATTGACAATGCTGGAATAGTCTCATCATCATCATCAACGAAGAACCAATGTTGATATCCTATGTGGCGCTCGGCGCCCAGACTACAGATGGCAGATCCTATCTAGCCTACTCTACAATGYCGCTGATGACGTCAACAGCTCCCCGAAGTACGAGCAGATCTCGGCCAATGCTGCACGCTTCAAGCACCAGGTATGTCTCTCGTATCACTCACAACCTCGTTCCCCAACTCACAGATGCCACTTGCACCCAAGGACCACCATGCGCCCCATCCAACATACAGCAGCGCAGCTCGGCTATGGCTTCCTGCTCCTTCCAGCTCGCCCGTGAGCGTGTGACCCTGGCAGGCGATAGCGCAGCAGCGCTTGCGCACAAAGCAGCCAGTTCCGGAATGTCCAATGCGTAGGCAGCCCCTTCCCTATATCGAAGTGGCCTGCGGCTGCGTGCTGTGCTGCGGTACTGGGCCCCGGTCCAGAAGCTTCCGGTAGGCCCAGGTAGGCTTTTTTTTTTTTTTTTTTTTTTTTTTAAAAAAAAAAGACAGACCCATCAGTGCTAGTGATGCTGTTGAGGGCAGACATCACTAGCACCTAGGGAGAGGCTCCATCTATTGGTGGGGAGCGTCACCTGCTGGAAAACGGGTCCAGCGTCCCTTATACAGAGATACATCGAATAAGTACTCAGATCGGGAATGAGCCTGCCAGCATTGATTACTCTGCAAACCAGAGGATTGACTGAGCAGGTGAGCCTATAGCTGCAACTGATAACAACTTGAACCAGGATAGAATCTCTTCACCCAAACCAGGTGCCAGATGTCGACTGTTGATTTCTGATTCTACTCTCCCTGTATGTGAGCTTCAGGACTGCGGTGGGTTCTGTTGCCTGAGGCCCAGTCCAAACGAATCAGGCCCAGGGCCTGTGGTGGTTACTTGTGCCCAACTGCCCTCAGCCTGTGTTTGGCCTATATCCCATATCCAGCCCAGGGCCTACCTTCCATACATGCAAACAGGCGGCCTGGGCCTGGGTGCTCTCAACCAACTGGCGCTGCGCAACTGCCTGAATTTTCCTCAGTTGCGTGGTGTCCGAAATAGGAGCCCTCAGGCCCTCGTCGAGCCTGCCTTCACTTCGGGCGGCCGACGTATTGCATGACAGGGCCAAAAAGAGGCTCATCGGGGCCTTGGCCTCGCACAGGGCCGGAAAGGCCCTGATTTAGCCTGAAACGACACAGGGCCTGTAGGCCCTTGTTTTCAGGCTTTCAGGCTGAAACGACACAGGGCCTGGAAATGGCCCGTGCAGCCTGTTGCAGGCACAGCATGTAACACTCACGTTGGGGTACAGGACACAGCTTTTGACTCAGATCTTGGTACCCGTTGACCCTATAGGCATTTTCTCCGACATTTCTCAGGCTAGGGATGTGAGTTCTGACCCCTGTTTCTGTTTCTGTTTCTTTTTCTTCTTTTTTTTCCCCCTAAAAAAACAGAACCTTATGGTTCTGGCTCCTACCATTCTGGGGAGCGACAGTCCGGTTCCTTTCCCCCCGCAAGTCAATAATATATACATAAGAAAATCACACACACTCCTCCCCATTATGGCTGGGAGGCCCGAGTAGACGGCATTGATTACTTCCATAAGGAAGGATGTACCATCCCTCACCCCTGCATAATTATACCTGAGTTTTTACTGCTTCCATCATTCCTGTGATTCCAGTTGGACTCCTCTCTGTATTGTAACTGCCAGAGAATTGTGTCCTAACTTCTAACTAGAGCCTCCCGGAATCCCTCTCGAAATCCCCAACACCCGAAGCCCTATTTTCATTGCTCCTGTGTAAACCTTAAACCCTGAACCCTAAACCCTCAGTTTCAATGCTGGCATAATCTTGGTGTACTACCTCAGGGAATCTGACGCACTATTCTTGCTCACTTTGCTCCGTATTCCCAAACCAGTGAAAGACTACTCTGGATCCTTCAATTGTTGCTATCTTACCTTTAACCAACGTAACCCTCTGAAACGTTTTGAACGTCTCCCATTCTTTTTTACCAAAAAACTGACGACCCTTGTGCCGGTCTAAAACTGGGTTTATTATTACAACAGGTTCCATTCATTATTAACTCAAAGGAAAAGGGGCCGGCCTCCCCACATAAAGACCGGGTCTGGGAGCATTACCCAGTGTTTTGCTTTTCACTCATTTTGTCTGCACTCCTTTTTCTCTAAGTTTTAGTGCGTGTGAGCAACATTGGTAGAGCTGAAAAGGGGACACCCAAGAAACTGCTTTAAGAGCAGGAACAGGAACTGTTCTGGCAGCAGCAAGAGAAGCTGATGCCAGCCACGGCTATGTCAGTCATGGCACACATCCGGGACCAGGGGTAGAAAGCGCTGGCAGGGGTTATTGTATCGACAGAACTATCGACAGAACTTGAACTCAAGGTCTGCTTATGATCTGATTATCAGAGCCACATGTGAAATTGTTCTTCTTTTTTTTTTTGTGGGGGGGGGGGGCGAGAATTGCTTCACGTTTATATTTCCAAGAGACGGAATTGAGGCTGGGAATCTTCACAAACAACCCGGAGTTGCTGGGGCTATCACCCAGATTAGGTTGTAGCTGGAGACCGGGCCCAGCGTCCCTTTGCACTTTCTGCCCAACCTCACAATCCTCCTAAAAAAACAGAAAATTAAAGCTTGACAAAGTAATTGAAAAAAGGCCAAAAAAAAAAACAAAAAAAAAAAAAACAGACCCCAAAAACCAATGCCCTGATTCAGGGAATGGTGGAAAACCATCATTTGTCCTACCTACTGCTTCACAGCAGTCAGCAAGAGTAAGCTGAGTCTCCCCAAAACTACCACTGCGGCAACGTAACAAAAAGCCGCCCAGTGGCCAACTATCCATAACCGAACCTCCGCTAAAACGCGGCGGATAGAACCATAACGCGGGTTGATCATCAGTTTCCCACCAATGTGACTACAGCTAACTGGTTATCGATTATCGCCCATGTCCTTTGGAACCATAACATCCCTTCCCTCTGCTTATCTGCAATAACCGTCGACCTGATTGGATATTTAATTAGAGCCTTTAAAATTTAAATGCTCCGAGTGCAGATGTCCGTCCGTCTCTGAACAGTTTTTTGATTCCGCTCCTGCCGCAACACGGTCATGATAACACCTCTGCAGACTTGAGCTGCATGGCCCCTTGCAGATCCAATTGACACGGGAGAGCTGTTGCAACCTGAGAGTATCTAGGAATCGCACCATGTGACAGAGAGACGACCTAATTTAGACCGATGCTTCCTCCTCCACCATTGCCAGATCTGAATAAAAATGCGGGCACCCAACCACATAGGTGGAGGTAGACACCCAGGCCCACTATACAACGAGAGTGTGGCAGGAAGATAATAAGATATTAATCCATTTGGTTGAAAGCCAGATTGCTGAAGGAATCGACTGCATACCAGTGCATAGATGATTGCCACAGAGTGCTAGCTAGATTTCTGGTCTGGCATCTGCCAAAGTTCACCCCCCACCCCTCCACCCCTCTCCAAAAGAAAACACCAGTTGGCCCTGCTAGTGATGTTGAAACGAGCACCCACCAGTGCCACCACAAGCAGGCCATCTGGCATCCGCCGAAGCTATTTCCAATTTTCCACCTATTCAGCAGTTCGTCTTCAGAGAGAGAGAGAGAGAGAGAGTGCCAGGCGAAGTGTCATCCCATCTCTTGACAGCGGTTACGAGCGATAAGTTTTGACTTCCTTGCTGAGTTGAAGTGCTTTGCCTATTCTTCTATTCTTGTGTTGTAGTGGTCTAAAGGGAGTAAAACCACCTCTTTTGTCAGCATCCATCCACCCATGTAAGCATGGTTCCACCTTGTACGATGTCGATGTTGCAGTTCGCCCTCCAGTACAGACTTCTTTTCCATCGGTTCCCACTGGCATCCAAACCCTAACCTCTTTCCAAATCCTCACTAGCAGGTCCTCACATTTGGACCTAGCTTGGCGGGACCACACCGGTCCCGTACTTTAATGCCTGCTGCGGAGGGTGGTCAAGTACCCCCCAGTAACCTGCAGGGTTGATGGGGGAGGCAAGCCAGGTATCCACAGGAAAAAAATCCAGGATGATGGAATGACAGCTTTCATAATAAAATTCGATTCTTGGTTATGTATTCTGGGAAACCTGCTTCGAAGGGCATCACTCGAAATCCAATCCTGCTTGGCATCATCCCAGAGGTCTTCTGCAGAAATCACACCGCGCGGGTTTCCCAAAGTTGCGTGCCGCCTCTGAGGCGGAGAAGATCGAGCCGTTCGATTGCCGAACGTGAGCGTTATCAAAGAGGCGATTGACAATCTTCTCCACTACTTTTGCCGATCTGCTCCAATACTTATATTTCTAGAATATTATCTTGGTCTGTTGTGCAGTTTGACAATGATACTTGAATCCCCAACAGTCTTTCCAAGGAGTCTGACGGGACAGACTTCATTCCTCAATCAGCTATGAAGACAAAATGTGCCGGATGAAGAACCGCCGATTTGTTCCAGTTGATGGATGCCTCAGACAAGTAGTAGTATTCGTCTAGAACAGAGTGCAGTTCGGACATGGACTCAGCCGAGTTCGCACAAGCAACCGTGAGATCATCAGCAATGGTACCCCCTTTCCGCTGAAAGGAGGGGGTCAAGTTCAGACATTTAATGCACTGTAATGAGAGAGAGAGAGAGAGAGAGAGAGAGAGAGAGAGAGAGAGAGAGAGAGAGAGAGAGAGAGAGAGAGAGAGGAGAGAAAGAGAGAGAGTGAGAGCACACACACAAACTCACTCACTTGACAAGACTGACGGACTCGATGGACACAGACAAAGTAGCGGGGTCTCGAAGTCGAAGGCTTCAAATCTCGATGCCCGAGAGGCAGGTCACACAAGGCAAGCACAGTAGCTAAAAACTGGTTGCCCATACTGGACTTGAGTCTGGTCTCAAGTACCGGACTCAAGTTCAGTCCCGAGGGAAGAAGTGCAATTTGCCTCGGGGCTGAACTGAGAATCGAAGGTCTGAGTCTGGGCGCCAGAATGCCGGATGGCGCCAAGTATTGACATCCGAAACTGCCAAAGGAGGAATTTGAGAACGGGCGCCAACTGCACAGGGCGCCAACCGTCAGGAACCGGAGATCAGAAACTCAAAAAAAAAAAATAGCAGCCTGGCGGGTGGTAACCCGCAGACCAGGGATCGAGCCCTGGCTGAGTCCGTAACATGCACTCATTGTGACGAATATTATCGAGTAGCACCTCTAATTGGAGTACAAAAAGAAAGGGCGCAAGAGGCCAGCCTTGTCTCAGCGAACGGGTAAAGCTTTCAAAAAGAGTCTGACAGACAAAAAAAAAAAAAAAAAAAAGAGTCTGACAGACAACCATTTACATTAACCACACCCGATGCACGAGAGTACATGGCCTTGCTTGTTTCTGAAGCTTTTCGTAGTCATTTCTTAAGCAGCTCCAATTTTTTCTGAGTCAAAGGCGGGTAATGGCCCCGGTATCTCAATTTAAAAAAAAAACGGGATTTCGAGGGTTTTGGAGAAAAAAAAAAAAAAAAAAAAAAAGAGTACATGGCCTTGCCAAGTCTGTATAAAGTACCCCGAAGCCCATATGTGTCAGCGAGGTGGCGATGGAGGCGCAGCCAACCTTATCGTAGGCCGCCCCCAAGTCGAGCAGATTCACTGCTGCTTCCCTTTTCTTCCTACTAATGACTTGGAGCGCTTGCACTGTCTTCGTGGTTGTCGTCCTCAGGATCACTGTGAGGCAGCTTCAAAGAGTAACCCCCTTAGCGACGAATGGGTCGACCGACAGTGGACAGCGTGACTGACCGTGGAAACTCAAACAGTCAAACTTTGCATTGCGTTTCGTGCAGCTTCGATTCTCATCCATCTGTTGCTGTAACCACTGAATATGCTCTTCTCACGAACAGGGAACGCATATTCCCTCCTCCTCGCCTCTTCATCGTTTCTGTCCCATGGATCTTGAATTCCACGGCAGTACTGTGCACTGTAGTGCGTGGAAAGTTGGAAACCCAAAGTGGGCGGCATATGTTTGGACTTCCACGAACTTCAAGAGATGGATTCAACGGTCTTTCTTTTTCGAAACATTGTCTATGTGGTTGTATCTGCCTCACTTGCCTCCTTGTTATGATTCTGGTTGTTTGTTATCTGAGACCAACACTCGCACACATAGAGTTCCAGGTATGCCCATACATACACAGAAGGAAGGGGAGAGGATAGGAGTATCACACCGCACAGGGAGAGATAAACACAGCGGAAGACTTGCCCATGCGGTATGACAGGGTACACTGAAAGTGCAATTCACTCCACTCAATCCTCACAACCAGTCATAAAGAAAAGCCGAGTAGATCACATCCAAGAAACAATGAAACGATGATAGTCCAAACCCAGCATTACACTGTTGATTAAACTCAGAGTCTCGAATTGTCAGGATAACTTCAGTACTACAGTGCGCTGCTCAGAAATGAGCAGCGCTTCACTCGCCAACCCCGAGTAACCACCCGTGACACCCCTGAGCCCCTGAAACATCAAGCGCCACCCAGATACAGCCTCCAAAGGGAAGCGCCACCCTGAAACAGGCCTCTGAGGCCAAGCGCCGCTCAGAGGATGAAGAAGAAGACCAGCGCCACAGTATCTGATGATGACGAAGTGTCGGAAGACTTCCCGGATGGAAGTCTGTGGCAGCCACCAAATCCTGACGAGATGACCTCTGAGGAAGAAGCTGCAGCTATGGCTGCAGCACCACAACCCTGGAACCCCACTCCGGAGGAGGGTCCAGCAGGGCACCAACTTCTCTCGCCTCCAGCAGACCTCGATAACCCAGACCTCTGACAGCCCCTACATGCTGGCAGAGTACAGCGCAGGTCCCAGCTATGGCCGGCGCTCCGAAGGTCTGGCTATGCCTGTCTCCTTCCACGCTGAGCCGTCACCACTTCCGGTTCACGTGTAGCGCCGCAGCGATGTACTCGGTACCAACTGCCAAAAACCCTGAACCGATGTGCCCATCCTATCTATAGACTAAACTAGCCTAGACTCGACCTAGACTGACTGACCAGTACCAATTCAGTTTCGGCCTCTCGGCCTCTACCTTACCCAGCTATCGGCTATAGGACCGTCTATCAGCATAGGCCTGTAGGGCCTGTCTGTCCTAGGGGTAGCCCGGGCCTGCTATTCGCAGTTAGGTTAGCTGTAGGAAATTCAGTTAGTACGGGCCTGTATTTTCCCGTATTTACAGATATGTCCCTCACTAATTTTCCATACAGGCAGGTCACACGGTTAGCCCTCAGCCAAACAAAAATTGCGAATCTGTCCTACCTATAGTACAGCCTCGACAGAGAGAGGCTACAGACGACCAGAGAACATCAAGTCATTGCATCCTTGCTTGCCTCTACCCGGGCAACCACGTTTGCACAAGTGGACGTGGAAAAGTGGACACTCAAGGCACGTGAACGCACAAAGCGCAAGGCATGTGGATGGATGCACGAGACACGGGAGACCACAAGGCAAGTGGATGTAAGCGCCACTGTCCAGTGGGTCCCGCCTTTTATCTATATTTCGTGTGTCTAAATTGGTCACTCACTTACGCCGAGTCACATGGCTAAGTGCACAGTGGCTTTGTTGGACCTTCCCCGGTAGGGTCTGACGATTTCAGCTCATAACACTGAAATCGCGGCAAGGTACGCCGTACTTACCTGGCCAGGGGAGTGTTATTAATTTCATAATTTCTCTCTCCCATGGTCTGTGGAAAACGCCCAGGAAAGCCTCGACTGTACGCATTCGAAGCAAACTTACAGCGTCGCCGCACGGGACACGAAACGGAAAACGAAACGAGCGAATCTTCCCGCAGAAAATGGCCAGGTTCATCGGTTTGGTATAAATAGTAAGGAGTGTATTTTGCCACCTTTCGTGGGCAGATGCACTCGTCTCGTTTTTGTTTCGTGTGCCGTGCGGCGAGACCCTTACTGTCAGACTACAAACAATCTGGGTCATGTTTGGCTTACCAGATTAAGGCTCATTTTTAGTTAATAAAATTAAATAAATATTAAATTCCACAAACCACAATCAAGCCAACAAAGAAACAGACAGAATAGCAAGCAAGGGACACAATCAAGAAGAGAAGTTTGGAGTCAGAGAGACCCATGCCATGGGTCTCTCTTTGTTGCACACCGGTCTAAATGTATTTTGGCCAGGTAACGTCCTTGATACATTCAAAATGTTGGCCCAGTTCAAATACAATCTGGTCTAGAAGACAGTCAAATACAATAGAATTTTGAGTAGTGGAGCGAGGCCCCATTGTCACCCCAATGCAGACTCAGGGATAGCGAAGAATACAGCGAGAACACAAACCCGTGTGACTGACTGACACTTCTGCGTTGCTTTTTTGGGTGTTGTTTCTTCAATTTTGTTTTTCCCTCTTCTTTTTTTCCTTCTCAACCTCCCCCAGCCCCTTCCCCCCCCCCGGTGTTCGCTCTAAGTTTGGTTGAAATGGGCACAAGAAAGAACTTACTTTCTGACAGAGAACAACGGCGGACTCACAATCCGAACTGGAGTTAAAAATTCTGTACAAAACGGTACAATACCTTTCTCGGCCCTTTGGCTAAAAATAGATCAAGTGTAGTATCTGTTCTGATCAGTTTAAACAGTTTAAACAGTTTAAACAGTTTATTCAGGATGCATTTGATTGATGAATCTGGAAATTTGCAACAAACATCTCACTCAAAGTCGGTGCATCACCAACTACTCGAGCCAACCTTCCGTACTCCGGGGCATCCATTGAACTTGGAACGATTCAGAGAGACTCTGAGAAGATTAGCATGGCCCCTGTGCAGTGCGCAAGGATGACACACATATTAAATCAAGGATTCGAGGAATGGTCCTAAAGAACCACCAGCTTCAACCAGATCCAAAGAACCTCAACACTTTCAGCCAGCCAGCACCGTCACATTCCATCCCTGAAGGAAGGAAGACACCAACAAAGGGGACATCTGAAAAGTTGAAAAAAACAAAAACTCACGTGTCTTCGCTAAACCGAAACCATGGCACAATCGCAATCCGAGCACAACGACGGAATCCCCTGCTACCATCTTCCCCAGAACACAACGCACCCTCGTTATGAATGTATCGGGATGGAAAGATAGCTTCTATACATATTACATACATGATGAGGGTGTGTTGTGTTCAGGGGAAGAAGGCAGTACAAAGCCCGGTCCTGGCCACTCCATGCACGAAACCGAAGACCGACTCGGAGCGAGACTGCTCACCCTCCAACAATCTCCATTTCATTCCCACCAATACAAGATGAGTTTTTTTAACTTTTTTCACTTTTTTTTTTTTTTTTTTTTTTTTTAAGAAAATGATAAAAAAGATCAATGAGCAAAATCAGATGTTCTAATTTCGCAATGATAAGGCGGATTGGTTCCCTTGCTAAATATACACCACATTTCTCCTTTGGGCGCTTCTACACAGGTGTATGTAGAAGAAGCTGGTACAAACACACCCTCTGCGTAAAGCTTTAACTTTTAACTGATGGATTATAAAAGTTACTATAACCATACAAAACTGAAGTGCCCAATCACCCCTCTCCTTCCCCCCCCCCCCCCCCCCCCCCCCCCACTACACACACATCCTCCAATGCATGCCAACGTCATGTGTGTGTGTGTTTTAGACCCCTTTTCCACCAGAACAACCCCTTTTCCACCCAGGGCCAGAAGATTACATCCAAAATCGTAACAGTCTTACCCTACAATCTTCTGTCCAGTTATACTTGTTATTTCAAAATTTTAAATCCTGAAAAAAAAAAATCACATTTAAACATTTTCATAATTGTAACGGTTTGATGAAACGGCCGTTTCATTGTTATATTCCGAGAGGGGTGTGGCGCGTGGCCCACCACGTCTCAGTGAAGTTGAGCGTGGAATGCGTATACACTGTACAGTGTACTACACACCCGTTTGCTTTTCAGCAGACCTGCATCGTATATTCTGTCTGGTCTCTGAGTGATGCTCTTCCGTCTGCATTTAGCAGTTCTGCAGGAGGGGCGAGGAGGAGGGGGAGAGGAGGGAGAGGAGAAGGGGGAGAGGAGGGAGAGGAGGAGGGGGGGAAAAGAGGAGCAGAGTGGAGGGAGGAAGAAGCAGAAATACAAAGCTCGTAGGTCCTCGATACTCACTGACAGCTCAGACTGCTAGTTCCTGGCACAAGAGGCTTGGGTTGCAGAGAAAAACGAGCTATTAAGGAGCAGGTGTCACGCGACGAATGGATCGACCGACAGTGGACAGTGTCACTGACAGCTCAGACTGCTACGGTAGTTACGGCCACAAGAGTGTTGCGACACGCTTGCCTATGGTAAGAGGCCAGGCCACCTCTGCAGACCGGACAAGACCAGTTGGGCTGTTGGCTGTGGAAGCACCACATCCAATTCCCGTCGTTGCAGTTGCTGCATTCGAATGACGCAGTGTAGACATGTCACAGGCAACGTGGCACCCATATATGCTAGGAACACAAGGAAGGCACGGCAAAACTGCTGTTGTATAGGCACTGCCGTTCCGGCCTCTGTCTAAAAATAGGACACGCCATGTCAGGGTGTCATACACATGAAGACAACAAGGTCGACTGTCATCATAGATACGAAACGGAAACCGGATGCAATGCAGGCCGCCACGAAACACAAAAACTTGCATGGGCTATTTAAAAAAAAAAAAAAAAAAAAAAAAAAAAA
>BFEA01000015.1:2932774-2949140 GCA_003427395.1 Chara braunii | reverse complement strand
GTCAAAAACTATAAAAAGCTTAAAAAAAGACTTAAAAAAGTTAAAAAAAAACTAATAAAAGGTAATGAATTATTCATAATAAAAAACTTGGGGTTGTCTAATAAATTATTATAGAGAGAGAGCATGTCCGGACCCCCCCAAAAAGCATAAATGGTCCTGAAAAAAACCCAAAACAATTTTGGGGGCTTGGCTCCTCAATGGGGAAGGGTCCTGGACCGTTTTTTTTTTTTTTTTTCCCTCGAAATTTGGCAGATCCGGACCTTCCAGACCGGACGTCTGGACTGAATCCAGACCGTCTGGACGGCGGTCCAGACGTCCGGATCGTAGCCATGGTTACAACTTAGAACTGTTCAGGGGTGTACCAGCTGAGCTACCGGTAGGCCAGTAACTGTTGGTGTATTTCTGACGCTTGCTGGTGCGAAAGCAGAGCTGACTATTGATGTGACTTCTTTTTATTGGTGCGTGTGCTGTGGTCAGTCTTGCTGATAAGAATGGCAACTGCAGCAAAAATCTCATCAGCGAGACTGACCACAGCACACGGGCGGTGCCCTTTTTCATTAGCGAGACTGACCACAGCGGAGAGTGTTAAGACCACAGCATGTAGGCCTACCATGAGCAGAGAGCGGAGAGCGGAGAGCGTTAAGACCACCATGAGCAAGTAGCTCCCCACAGTTTCTGCAGCAAAAATCTCAGCGGACTGAGCGGAGAGTGTTAAGACCGCCATGAGCGCAATTCACTCGGGTGGTGCCCGTTTTCAGAGCAGACAGAGTTTTCATACAGTGGGTGTGATTTTGCGTATAGGTTGTGCCGGCAGAGCACACAGGAGCGAGGGACTCGTACAGCAGTGCGAGGGACTCGTACAGTGGTGCGGGGACTCGTACAGCGGTCCGATTTACACAGGTTCTGCCTGTTTTCGGAGCCTACACAGGTTGTGTCGGGGTAGGCCACAGCGCACACACCAACAAAAAGCGGTCACATGATGACTCACATCATCAAAGTGCATCTTCACGACCCAGCGCATGGTCGGTCAAGGGTGTTAAACAGCCAGTACACGGCCCCAGCCTTGCCGAAAATGCAACCCGTCGCCTACAAAAAATTCAGAGGCTTGGCCTACCGAACCACAATGGCTGGTGGGCGCCAGCCAAAAAAGAAGGAAAGTGCGCCACTGGCGGCTCGGAAAAGCTTGGCGCGCAATAAGGCGCCTGCAGGCTCGGGTGTACTGGCGGTTTAAAGCCCCCATTCTTAGTGCACAACCTGTTTTGGGCTGGGTAAGTGTACCTTTTGTTTTTTTTTTTGGGCTGGGTAAATGTACCATGCAGCCACATCAGAGAGTTTCGTTTATATCGCCTTGGAGTTTCGGACTGAGTTCAAAAAGGCGTCTGAAACTCAGGCCTGGAGTAATGACAGGGCAGTAGTTTCATTGAGACACTTGAGTCATAAAAGGTACGGGACTGTCCCGCATGTTTTGGGACAGAGGATATGACAGGGTACTGGCCTTCTTGAACAATTAGGGACATCGCTATTTCCATCGGAAAAAAAAAAAAAAAAGACCGTCGGCGTGATTCACTCAGGCAGTACCCGTTTTCAGAACAAGCAGAATTTTCATACAGTGGGTGTGATTTGCACAGGTAGTACCAGTGGAGCGCACAGAACTTTCGTACAGCAGTGTGATTTACACGGACTGTGCCGGTAGAGCACACACACAGCTTTCGGACAGTGGTGCTATTCACACAGGTTGTGCCCGTCCTCCTCAGAGCACATAGAGAGGGGCGGCCAGGGTGCCTTGGGCAGTAGTGCTCCCATATGTCGTTGCGGGTGCCTTCCTGGCCTTAGGCAGGCTGTTGATTAGTGCTGTTGCTGAAACAATATGTGATTTTGTTAACAACTTAACATTGAACTGTGTGATTGAAGAACGACAAGACAGGGGAGGATCATGCCAGAGCAGTGGTGATTTAAGAGACCATAGTGCAAAATCTGAGCAAAAATAAAAAATATGCTCTACAGCCCAGATGCACAGGTCTTCTTCACCGAAGAGTGATCTGGAGATGGCCCCAGAAAAAAGAACACTTAGGGTCTGATCCTACAATCTGCGGATGGAGAAAACACTTCTATTAAGCCACCAGTTCACCCAGACCCGTTTTGAATATCCAAAAAAAATTGAAAAAATGCATTTTGCCGAGCCTGGAAGTGAGCAGGTACTGGACTCTCTGTGCTGGACCTGCTGCTGCAAGCTCATGGAACGAAAAGCAGGCCGTGAGTAGTTTTTTTTTTCCAATTTTGTATCTCGTTTTTCATTTTTACTCTGTTTTCACTCACGTGGCACGTCAGTCAGGCTGAAGGAAAAGACAAAAAGATGACCCGTAAGGACACAGACTGAGAACACTGCTGATTTCTGAGTTTTGCCGCTGGAATGAATGCCTTGTTGAGATTCCCGCTTTCTGCTGAGAGTTCTAAGTCTGTGTGTGTGCGTGCTTGCTGGTCTGCGTGCCTGTCCAAGTGCTTGTCCGTCTGAGTGTGTGTGTGACCCGCAAGGGCACTTGTTCATTTGGAGTCCCGCTTTCTGCTGAGATTTCCAAGTCTGTGTGTGTGCGTGCTTGCTGGTCTGTGTGCCTGTCGGAGTGCTTGTCGGTCTGAGTACTGTGTGTGACCCGCAAGGGCACTTGCTCGTTTGGAGGGCCCCCAGGGCCGGTACTTACTTGTGGCCGTGAGTTTGAGGGTTGCAGCTGGGGAAAGACTTAAGTGGCGGCAGTGGACCCCGCGACTCTTAGAGCAGCAGGAAAAGCACTCGCAGTAGTAAGTAGGTAGGCCGGTACCACTCAAGTAGCGGTAGATGTGTCGGGGACTCGAGGCCGAGCAGAAGAAGACAAAAAGCTAGCATTTTTAGAGGCCCAGTAGTTGTAGGCTAGGTCTAGGTGGTTACCAGTACAAGTAGTCTGAGTCTAGGGCCTGTACGGGCAATATCAGAGTCTGCAATGCTGTTTCTCTCTGAAAGGGAGGAGGTACCGGTTGCTTGGAGGCGGCGCGACCTAGGAAGTCACCGCCCAAGAGGCAAGTTGGCTGCTATATCTGCAGGAGGAGCAAAGAGATCCTCCTCATTTGCTGCATGCAAGTTTGGGCGACACGCTGCTGGAGCGCTTGGTGGAGCAGCGCTGCTGGGGAAGGAGAGCCCAGCTCTCCACCTTGGCTATGGTGGAGGAGCTTGGGCAGGAGGAGGAGGAAGAAGGGACTAGGAGAGGGGAGCGCCAGGGGTACTTACCTGTCTATGGTGGATGCCATCTTCATCTGCACCAAGAAGCTTCGAGGCAGAGTCAGGCATGGCGGCCTTAGTGGAAGTGGCCATAACTGCTTTGCGTTGTCTTTTGCATATCAGGCCAAGGCCCTAGTAGTCCGCCATAGCCTCGGCCTAGACGAAGTGGAAGGAGAAGGGTGGCCATGGCTATGGTGGACCTCAAGTTGTGCTGGCAGTAGAAGAAGAGGGATTCGGACATTGATTCCAGTTCTGCCATCCGTCATTATTATTATTATTATTTATTGTTTGAATAAGAGGGGAGGAGAAAACAATGAGGAGTTTGGTTGGCGAGAAGAAGGGGAATTATCATTGGTCTCTCTTGGTGGTGTATATCTTCTTCTTCTTTCTTTCTTCTTCTTCTTCTTCTTCTTCTTCTTCTTCTTCTTCTTCTTCTTCTTCTTCGTCGTCGTCGTCGTCGTCTTCGTCTTCTTCTTCTTCTTCGTTCACTCTCCCTCCTCTCAAGTTAATTCATTTCTTTTTGCAATTGGACAGCATTTTGCTTTCTCGTGAATTTGTACTTCGAAATTGGCCAGGATCGTAACACACCGGTACATGGTCCCAGGCAACAAGCGGCTCTCTCCGAAAAAAATGGAGGCTCAGGGGAACCGGAGCAAAATGGATGGCGGCGCCACCAAAACGAAAACAAAAGCAAAAACGAGACGCTGCCATTTCAGCAAAGCTTGACACGCAGGGGGGATCCACTTTGTGGTTTAAACTTTAAACTTGAAACTTTAAACCACCACTACCTCCAAGCCTCTTTTGTAGCCTCTTTTGTACAAAAGAAAAGAGGCCTGGATGCACTGGTGGTTTAAACTTTAGTGGTGACCACCACTACCTTCAAGCATCTTTTTGCCGAGGCCGATTCCCCCTGCGCACCAAGCTTAAACCACCAGTACTTGGCCCAGCTATTGATGCCGAGCCGGGAAGTGCCCTGCGCGACAAGTTTCGCCGAGCCGCCGCCGCGTCTTTTCGTTTTCCTTTTGGCTGGCGCCTCCAGCCATTGTGGTCCGGTAGCCTGAAGCCCATCAGTCGCGGTGCGTTAACGGGAAACGCCCGCGGCCGATGTATGGGCCAAGTACTGGTGGTTTAAACCACCAGGACACACGGGCCTGGAGGTGCATTACTGCGTGCCAAGCTTTTCCGAACCGCCACCGGCACAATGCTTTTCTTTTTTGGCTGGCGCCACCAGCCATTATGGTCCGGTAGGCCGAGCCTCCAAAAATTTTCGTACGCGACGACTCTGACGAGTTTCTTTCACAGCAAGGCTGGGGCCGTCTACTCGCGGTTTAACACCTCAGCGCTGTTTTCTTTTTCTTTTTCTTTTGGCTGGTGCCGGCAGCCATGTTTGTCTGGTCACACTGTTCATCCGAAGAATGCAGACTCTTAAACATTTTCGATTCTTGACTTAGAGTATACTCACACTAGGCCCTCAAAATCACAAAATCGCAAAATGAGCGGCCAGAGCCTCCCCCCAGGTGCTAGCGGTGTCTGCTCTTATCAGCACCACTAGCACTGGTGGGGGCGTGTTGAAAAAAAAAAAAAAAAAAAAAAGAGATCGAGTCCTTCGTTTACAGGAACTCAATCCGGCCACTCATTTTATGATTTGCGATTTTGCGATTTTGAGGGCCTCCTGTGAGTATGCCCTTAGTGTGGGAAAGGTGGTGGTGGTTTAACCGAATGAGATGGGGGCGAATCTGCCAGGACCGAAAACAGGATCACCTTTTTTTTTTTTTTTTTTTTTTTTTCTAAACACAACTGAAGTCATTAGGAATGATGATAAGAGCAGCCATTCCTAACCACCCAGTTGAGACTCCAGTCTATTGGTGGGGAGTATCACCTGCTGAAAACCGGGTTCAGCATCCCTTCTACAGAAAAATGTCCAGTGTTACAGCTTGATAAGAGTCAAAAGGATCAAAACCACCTCTTCAGTCCTGATCAGACCGCCATATAGAACATGCACCTCTACCAGTTCTAATCCTCCTAATGATGATTAATCATTCTTCATTATCTGACCCCCTCCCACCACCTTATTTGCCTCTCCACAGAAAATGGCGCATAAGGATGAACGGAAATGATCTGGTCAGGGACTGATTAGCTCGCTCTCCACATGGACCTGTCACCATTTCTCTCATTCAATTTGCAGAATCCGCAAATTTATTCTTGCGGCAAGAGTGGGGAGGGAGGTACTCCTCAAGCAAAGAGAACTCTCAGAAGAGGAGACAAATTTGTTAAGCATTTGAACGGGCTTCTTACACAATAGACGTACTTCGTGCTTGTCCCTGGTCCTTTCGGTCATTTGATCACAACGACCATTCGTACTGGAAAATAGCAGCTGCCGAGGGTCGTGCGAGACAGTGGCATCTGCTTTGCTTGTCTCCGGAATATCCTCCAAACAAGAGTGTACGATCAGCCCTACCTTTTTTTTTTCTTCTTCTTTTTTTTTTTTTTTCCATCTAGCTCAGTTGCTACACCATGAACTGCTGAATCTTGAAACTTGAGATACGGACCCGAGTTCAAATCCCAATGGAACCAGACGAGAGAAAACAACTCTGAATTTACCTGAGGCCAGTCAGTTTAAACCACCAGTAATTCCCAAAGTCGTGCCCGTTAACAAGCCACAATTTTGGAAAACGTACGGGCCGCTACAGGACCGCCCAAATTCATCCAACGAGAAATGTTCCTACTCTATTTTTGTCCCGTGGCCTATAGCTGGGCCAAGTAATGGTGGTTTAAAGAGGATCAGCCCCATATCCTTCAGCAATGCACAGTCCATCGCCCACACCTGAGAATCATATCTCTGAGACCGCAAACAACTCAATGAAGCAACAGCAGAACTATTGAAACCAAAAACAAAAAAAAGGAAACCAGATGCAATGCAGGCTACTACTAGGAACACTAATTACAGTAAACAGGGAGGATAAGGAGCAGAGCTACTCGGCGCGGAGGTGGTCAGGGCGGCAGCGCTCCGGGATTTATGGACGCTGAGAAACGACAGAATCCGCCAGCGCAAGGAGGTAACCATTGCCAGCAGTTTTTTTTTTTTTTTTTTTTTTTTTTTTAAACCAACACCCGCTCCGGTGCTGGTGCTGCTGATAAGAGCAGGCACCACTTGCACCGGGGGAGAGGCTCCATCTATTAGTGGGGAGCGTCACCTGCTTGCCCACAGTGAGAAGCAGGGTGCTGGAGAACATACCAATTGCTATCTTCGCGGACTCGCAGAGGTGTAGGCGGAAGGCGAGGAATGATGACAGCAAATTCTGGAAGATTTGGGGAAGCCACCCTAGGCTGGTCACGAAGGATCCGGGGACAGGCAGATTGGTTTTGGCCCCACCATACAGAAGAACGCTGTAAGCGAGGAACAATATACTCCAGGTCATTTTGGTATTGTAGTGTGAGGGGTGCCAGAAGGAATACTTTGGGGGGGGATAGGGATATGGTAGGGGGTGAGGGGGGTAGTGCAGGGGTAGGAGCATTTCTCCCCAAAGAGGGAGGGGGGGGGGGGGGGGAGAAGTTGAAAAAACAAAAAAAAACATTATGAGACCCTTATAATGTGGATGAAGGCTGGGAGAACTGCGGAGATAAGGGGGCACAGATGAATGCTGGGGGATCTATGGAAATAAAGGAGGGCACTTAGGGGTGAAACAGTTGTGAGAGTTCTGACACCTCTGCTCAGCTGATGATGGGATGCAGGTAAGGGAGTAGAGAGTGGGTAAGGGAGTAGAGAGGGGGAGGTCGGATTCAAAACGTAGATTTCAGATAAAGGGGGTACTAGGTACTAGGGGCTGCAGACGGCAAAAGTAGCTGGCTATAGGGGGGAGTAAATTCATAGGATTAGAGGAAGTAAGGGTGAAAAGAACTGTTGGGAAGGGCTTGGAGGAGTGAAACCAACTGGTGAGACCTGGAGACTGGAGGTGCAGGCCTGCGATCTGATACTGACCCGATCGGGGCCCCCATAATGTGCGACTGGATACTGTATACAGGTATACAGGTTTCCCGGCCATTATGGGAGCCCCTAGTGGGGAGATAAGTAATCATCACAGAGCCGCCCCTCTAGCCCCCCCTGGAAAGTGTCTCGAGCGGCAGGCGTAAAGGCTGGTCTTTCTCCTTCCCTCATCTCCACTTTGAGCTTTGTATATGCTTGCCGGGGATAAGCAACCGGACTGCTGGCCCCCCGAATAGATGGGGCTTGTTTTTGTGGGGGGAAAAAGAAAAAAGAAGAAGAAGAAGAAGAAGAAGAAGACACATTTAGACATGCGTGCGTAACAATGTGGCTGCATAGCACGGCGAACGTGTTCGCGCCCCTCCGCGTTCGCACAAACGTGTTCGCGCGTTCACGCGGACAGCTTGCGAACGTGTTCGCGCGTTCACGCGGACAGCTTGCGAACGTGCTCGGGCGAACTTTTTTTTTTTTCGCAAAAAATATATGTTTTTTTTTTTCGGTTTGTGATTTTTAACTCACATTTGGCAAAGAATTTGAATACTACTCCAAGGCAAAAGTTGTTTGCATTGCTGTTTTACATAACATGTATTGTTTTCAGAATTTTCTGAGACCTTTTTTAAAAATATATTTTTTTTTATGTTCGCGTGCGGAGAGTTTTAAGCGCTTGTTCGCGTTCGGCCGAACATGTTCGGGTTCGCCTCCGAACGCGAACACGATGCTACGCAGCAATGTGGTTTGAAACAACATCAAAAAGGGCAAGGCAAGCATGATACATGACAAAAACAGAGGATAGACAAGCAACGCACACAGGATCACGTTCCTAGACAAACAGGAGTTTACCTGGGGCGTGGTCCCACTTTGCTGGATCGGATCGAATGCCTGCATCTGGACGTGTTTGTAGAGAGGTGCAGGAAATCGAGATTGAACTGCTTTTCT
This sequence comes from Chara braunii, assembly GCA_003427395.1. Classification (NCBI taxonomy): domain Eukaryota; kingdom Viridiplantae; phylum Streptophyta; class Charophyceae; order Charales; family Characeae; genus Chara; species Chara braunii. Next base: position 2,940,975 of record BFEA01000015.1, on the reverse strand, counting down.
GCATATCTGCATAAAACACATCCAGATTCAGGCATTCTATACGATCCTGTTTGCTAGTGGGACCTTGGCCCCGGTATGCTGCCCCGGGGGCCACCCGTCACTAAACAACAGGACTACTGGTTCGTCAAAACACAGATTTGGGACAGGATCTTAAAAAGCCAAATACACTCAAGTCTCAGACCCCTTATCTCACCACAAGTTACATTGTTTTTTTTCTTTCTTTTCTTTTTTACCGTGAAAACCAAGCCAAGTTTGACTCTTAGAGACGCCGTCTTTCCCCTAGGGGGGGAGAGATACAAGCACCTCCCCCTAGTGGTCAGGTCGGGTGCTCCAGTCTATTGGTGCCATTTGGTGGGGAGCGGCACTTGCTGGGAACTGGGTCCAGTGTCCCAAGATACATCCTTTAGGAACCAAAAATGAGATACCGGGGCCATTACCCAGCTTCAGCTTTGTGATGGTTAATGAAAAAGGGCGGGGCAAGATGCCTCTTTAGCAGAGCCTATGTATCTCCCTGTCTTGCTGAGGAAAGAGGAATGGGACTGGTGCTCCCCGCAATGGATATGGGTCAGGACCATAAGGACCTTTTTTGGGGGGGGTAGCGCAGCCTGTGATCACAGAAAGGGGTCTGTTCACAGTCTTCGGACTCCTGAAAACACGATTGGTTGGCAGGCGCCAAGGAGGAAACTAGGTAGGTACATGTGTGTTTTGGATGACAGTATAGTGTGTAGAATGGGCTTTTTTTTTTTTTGTTTTTTTTTGTTTTGTTTTGTTTTGTTTTGTTTTCCAACACCCGCTCCAATCCATTCATGGAAGGTGTAGATTGGGTTAGACCCTGCCAGTACCAGTACACCCGGGCCTAGAGGCGCATTACCGCGCACCAAACTTTTCCGAGCCGCCAGTGGTGCGCTTTTTTTTTTTTTTTTTGGCTGGCGCCGCCAGCTATTTTGGTCTGGTAGGCGGAGCCTCCGAAAACTCTGTAGGCGACCAGTTTGCATTTTCAGCAAGGCTGGGGCCGTGTACCAGCGGTTTAAAGAGTTTTGGTCGGAGAGAAAAGATGGATTCATCATGGACTTCAAGAGCTACACTGACTGGTTTGATGATGGGATGAAACAAACTACTTGTTGGATGAGTACCTTTTTTTCCAATCCTGGCACGTGACAGGCGGAGAGAGGAGAACAATTTTTTCCTCAAGCAGGTTACATTTGCTGGAAACCCAAATCTAATGACAATAAAAAAAAAGGCCTGAAAGGCCGTCCTGTCCAGATTTGACAGGTAATTGAATTGGTTGGGCTTAAAAAGAATTAGCCTATAAAATAAAATTAAAAAAAAAAAAARAAAAAAAAAAAAAAAAAAACTTGCAAGGCTCAGAACTACTGGCAGAACAGATTGACCCATAACTGGGCAAGTCATTCATTCAGCAGCTTCTTAAAAATCATAAGTAATGACCTCCTGACCAAGAGATTTATTTTCCAAAACAAGAGCTAAGTAAAGGAGGCCAAACAGTCATGCAGGAAATGAAGCACCCCTTTGACACAAATGCCCCAATGGCTAGATCTTCAAAAGGACAAAAAAAAAAAAAAAACATAATTGTGAGTGAGTATGTCTGCTTGTTCTACTTAAAGTTTTTCTCTTCAGAGCAAGATCCCTTGGGCCCCTCAGTGGATGAGGAGGAGGAGGAGGACATGCTTTGCCAGGGCATCACTAGACTGATGACGTAGGATATAGCTGTAATTAGACAAAGAACTGTCCCTCAAAGAGATAGCTACCATCTTCACCCGAATAGAACGCCCGGTCATTATCACCGTAGCTGTGCTGAAAGTTGTGCCATATACAGCCATATTATAATGCCCGGGCATTCTAATCCGGTGTAGCCAGTAAGGCAGTCCACAGTATGCCAAAGGGGGAAATACCAATATCCTAGCTCAGCTGATACACCCATGAACCTGGTCTCAAAAGCAGACCAGAGTTCGAATCCAGGTACCACAAGATGACCAGAAGAAAGTCATTCTGAATTACATAGCGCCGCTCAATTCAATGATGAAAAAAAAAAAAAAAACATGACAAATGGGAAATGCACTGGGGCAGGGGCCAGACGAACTTCCAGTTGAATTCTTCACAAAATATCCGTCTGTTGTTGGCTCTATCTTGCTGAAACTGTTCAGCGATGTCCTTAAACCACCAGTACACAGCCCCAGTCTTGTGGAGAAATCTCTCATAACCTACAAAAATTTCGGAGGCTTAGGGCTACCAGACCACAATGACTCGCGGCACCAGCCAAAATAGAGAAGAAGTGCGGCATACCTTTCTCAGCCTTTTGGCTAGAAATAGATCACATAGTATCTGATATATAAAAAAAAAAAAAAAAAAAAAAAAAAAAAAAAAAAGATCTGTGGTCCATCACATAAGAAAGCTTGCCATGCAGTGGAAGACGGTCAGGCCCGGGTGTACTGGTGGTTTAGAGGCTCTCAATTGGGGAAGGGCATGATGGAAAGAGCAATCGCATTGATTCCCTATGAAAAATGACAAGAATGATGTTAACAATGGAGCCTATCCCCAGGTGCTAGCGGTGTCTGCTCTCATCAGCATCGCTAGCACTGGAGGGATCTGTTTCTTCCAAAAAAAAAAAAAAAAAAAAAAAGTGTGCCGCTTCGGCTGTGTGTGTGTGTCAGAGAGCGCAAACGGATAACCATTGCCCGTACCCGGCCGTACCCAACTGTAACTGCCAGGTTACGGGCGGGTATGGGTACCCCTTCCAAATGGGGAGTTGAGTATGGGCAGGCACAAACAAAAGGTGGTGGTTGTTAGGGCAGGCACAGTTGCCCTTTTTGGAGATCACGGGTGGGTAGGGGCAGGTAGGGGTAGGGGTAAAAAAGAAAACAGATATGGGCGGCCAGAAAAAAAAAAATAGACGGGTATGGACAGGTACAGGTGGCCAAAAAAAAAAGGGGGGTGGGTACGCGCGGTTAAAGGTTCCCATCGGGTAACCGTGTGACGCTCTTCCAAATTTCTCGCTTGCCCATGAAGCAAACGTTTTTTCTCGCAAGGGTGAATTTTATATCTCTTCGTTTTTTTATTTTTTGTTTTTCAAAATTTCAGACTATTTTCAGATGTGTGTAACCCTGTGTATGTAATATTTGTGTGTGTGTGTGTGTGTGTGTGTGTGTGTGTGTGTGTGTGTGTGTGTTGTGTGTGCATGTGTGTGTGAGAGAGTGTACGTGTTTGCGACAGACCAAGGGTGGTTGCATTTGCAGATGCTATATAGGTTGCATAGGCTGTTGTAGCACCAGATGCATCCATAGCAGCATCAGAGTGAGAAGATGTAACAACTGTTGCTGTTGCGGCAGTAGCTGCAGCAGCTGCCACATCTCGAAACAATAAAATAAAATAAAATAATAATATTACTAGGCTACCAGCCGGGCCGCCCGGGTCCTGGGTGGCCAGCCCGTGCAACTTGAAGGACAAGGGATGGTCCCAGCAAAAAAAAAAAAAAAAATCCAAAAAATCCGAAACAAAACTATGTTGTGCAGAGAAATAAACTGAACAACTTTTGCCTCAGGGTCACATCAAAATTCTTTACCAAATTTAAAATATAAAATAAAAATTTAAAATATATTTTTATTTTTTTTATTTCTTAAATCTTTTTGGCCCGGCCGGGCAAGTGACCCCGGGCCACTCTGGTAGCCTAGTAATATTAATAATAATAAAAAATACCGCATCAATCCTGTGATGTCCAGGGAGTTGGGGACAGTTGGGCCCGGTTAAGGACTAGGGGCGGTAAAAAAAAAAGAAAAAAGTTAGGGGCAGTTAGGGACAGTTAGGGACAGTTAGGGGCGGTTAGGGACAGTTAGGGGCAGTTAGGGGCGGTTATGGGCATGTAGGGAAGGGTGGGTGACGAGCACGGGTGGTTACGGGTGGGTGCATACAATTATGGGTAGGTATGGGTGGGTCCAGGTAAAGAAAACTTGGGTAGGGTAGGGTGTGGGTGGTTAAACCACCAGTACTTGGCCCAGCTATCGCAGCCGAGCCTGGAAGTGCCCTGCGCGCCGTTTCCCGCCGACACGCCAATTCGATTTTGGTTTTCGGAAAGGCTGGCGGCGCCAGCCTTCCAGGTCCGGTTGCCCAAAGCGCGAACGTCGCGTAGCGTTAACGCTAAGGCCCGCGGCCGATATATGGGCCAAGTACTGGTGGTTTAACAAACGGTTTGGGTTCAGGTGGCCATGGGTGGTTTTGAAAAAAATTGTTCATGGGTACGTATGGCCAGTCACATGCTGAAGAGGTTAAGGTAGGGTAGGTCTGGGTATACTTTTTTTTTCTTTTAGCAGGTGGAGATGGGTAAAGGTCTGGCAGGCCAGGTATACAGTGGGTATGTGTCGCATACCGTAATGGTACAGACCAGAACAAGAACCGACCTCTCTCACATAGTACAAGATAGCGCAGCAAAGGCTAATATACCAATGATCCGAACAATCCATGTTGCAATGCAGACCAAACATACATCATCATCATTCCATGGTGTGAAGGGGCCTGGCGCTCACACAGGAAGAATGCACCAGTCCCCAACCATACACAGACGAAGAAGAGGGGGGGTAGACGAAGAAGAGGAGAAGATGGGAATGTCGTCAACACCAAGTCTTCGGTACAGGTCCCAAATAATCCCTCGTCCAATGTATCAATCCCAATGTGGAGTCTGAATCCAAATGTCGTCAAGTCCCAAAGTCACCAATCTCTCTCTCTCTCTCTCTCTCTCTCTCTCTCTCTCTCTCTCTCTCTNCTCTCTCTCTCTCTCTCGTAGTCTGCAGATACTGAGAAGTTAGGTGGCGAGAGGGTGAGGGAGAGATGGTGGACTTAGAAGAGGAAGAAGAAGAACTCTCTCTCTCTCTCTCAGTCCGGTACCAACCTGTGAAGGTGGCGCCTTGTTGCAGGTACATCAAAGACGAAGCTGGAGCTATGGCGCCACAGGTAATCTCCCTGGCCTCCGCCAACCATCTCTCTCTCTCTCCAACCCTACTCTAGCTCCTAATAGCGCCCAGCGCTGAAGACTACTCTTAACTCTACTACTACTACTGCAGCGCTCCTCCAGAGTGATGCTGCCGAATCCTGAAGATCCTGCACTTGAAGTGCCTGGGAAGTCCCTATGAACTACATCGTGACTCCCTGCAGCCTATAGGGCGGGCCAGTCTTATTTAGCACTGGCCCGTCCAGGAGGCTGCTCTTGCCAATGCCAAAACGTGCCAGACCCTGGTGTTGAAGTTCAAACAAAGGTTGCCTTGAAAACAGGCCAAAAATGGCCTGTGCTAAGACCCTGGTCTGGTGCCTAAGTTTCAGGGCAGGTTGACTTTATGAGGGCCTGAAAAGGGCCCTCGTTTTCAGGCTTTTAGGCTGAAACGACACAGGGTCTGTAGGCCCTCGTTTTCAGGGTTTTAGGCTGAAACCACACAGGGCCTGTAGGCCCTCGTTTTCAGGCTTTTAGGCTGAAACGACACAGGGCCTGTAGGCCCTTGTTTTCAGGCTTTTAGGCTGTAACGACACAGGGCCTATAGGGCCCTGAATTTCCGTCTGGTCAGGCCTTGCAGGCCCGTGTGGCTGCGCAGTATGCCACGGTTTGGGTGGTTGGCTTTCAAAGAGGGTGTGGTTAGGTAAGTACAGGTATTCCTAAAAATCCCAGTTGCGAACTCTGGTGTGTGTGTGTGTGTGTGTGTGTGTGTGTGTGTGTGTGTGTGTGTGTTCGATCGCCATAACACATGCAAGGAGAAAAAAGGCTGTGACAGATTCATCACAACTTCACAAGGTTAGATCAAAACTGTGTTTGTGCATGTGCATGTGCATGTGCATGCGCTTCTGCATATGTCTGTGTGTTGTAGACTGTCACCAAAACAACCCGTTTTCCACTAGATGAGCAGATGCGAAAATCAAACAGCTGCACCTCTATAGCAAACAACATGAAGCACACACCAATGATCTGAAAAAACTTGGAGAGCCCTCTGAGCTGGTCCACAAAGCCACGAGATTAATTGCACAAGCACAACAGCACTGACACTACTATTCATCCCAAACAATCCACTCACCTCACCACCATCTCCATCACTCCTTGTGTGAAAACGAGAGAGAGAGAGGGCGGGGGGGGTGGGGGGGGGGGGGCGGAGGGGCCGCTGATGGGCAGACCGACAGACCGACAACAGACCAACACACTGACAGCCAGACGCACACACACACACACACACACACACACACACACACACACACACACACACACACACAGATTTTCGTTATGGATCGCTTGTGATGATTTGTGAAGGGAATGAGAGAGAGAATCTGGGGTCTTTTAAAACACACACACACACACACACACACACACACAGATTCTGCCGCAGTTCGTGAGGGGAGCCCTCCAGAGGAGGGTGGCTGTACCATGCCACTGTGTCTCGACACAGGTACAGTTCACTTAGCACTCACGCGACAGAATCTCTGCCCCCAACACTATGAAGGACTGGTCGCTGCCAGCCTCTGCGCAAAACATTGTGACCCGTTGTCTTGCACTCCCCCCCCCATCCGCTTTTGCTTGCCTGATATGTGGTTGTGGGCTTGACATGCCATGCTTAAATAACTGCGAACGTCAGCTGGCATGTGAGCAACATGCCACGTGTCATCTGCTGAGTGGATTATCCCCGATGCCATCACCCCCACCACATCCTGTGTGTTCATATCCCACATGAACGTTGGGCATCCTACAGCAGCGCCACCCATAATCGGATCTCCTCCATCCTTGCCAGGTCAGCAACAAATGCAGCAGCCTGAGCTGGAAAACACTCTCACAAGAATCGCCTGCAGCACGCTGTAGTGAAAGCGGCTTGCCGCCAGGGCGAACTGTTGCAGAGCCGATCTTGCAACAGCTAAATCGCAAACACCCTTACTTTGGATCAGCCCCCGCCGCCTGGCCATAGAGAGGGAATATGGCCTTCAGAAACCCAACAAACATGCTCAATGCCGCAATGTGCAACGCCCCACCTGAGATTCAGCTACCACGTGATTCGCATGCTTTATGTCGTTAAGGATTATTAACTTGATATTAGTACATCATATTACGGTATTTAAAAAAAAAAAAAAAGGTCTAGCGGCTATAGCCCATGCAAGTCTTTGTTTTCGCACGTATGATGACAGTCAACATTGTACTCATGTACGACACCCTGGCATGGGGTGTGCTATTTATAGACATCGGCTGGAACACCAATGCCTATACACTGTAGTATACAGTGGTGTGCCTCTGTGTCCCTAGCATGTAGGAGCCACGTGGCCTGTGACATCTGTCTAAGCTGTGCCATTCCATGCAGCGACTGCAAGTGAGAGAATTGGATGCGGAGCTTCCAGAGTGCACACCCAAACCGGTCCTGTCTGGTCTGTCGGGGGTCGCCGCAAACCATAGGCTAACACCCGCTCCTCGAGTCAAATTCCCCTGCAACCCAAACACCGACTGGCCTGTAGTGCCATTCTATAGTAGTCTGCTCTGGCGGTGAGGATTCAGAACCCTATGAAGATTGTCTTTCCTATGTTCTGAACTCCTCTTCTCGTTTCCTTCCTCCCTCCCCTTGTGTAGTGCTACTACTAAATGCATAGGAATAAGCATCATTTAGAGAACAGACAAAGCATAAGCTGAAGATCTGCTGAAAATTGAACAGGAGTACACCTTCCCCCTTTACTCTGCCTCATTTCACAGTGTGCAAGCAGGGCATTATGGCACACCGGGATGTGGGCAGCTTGCCCTCTGGCACGTGCAAGCGGGCCATTATGGGACACAGGGATGTGGGCTGCTTGCGCCCGACCACAATCAAAGTGGCAAGCCTTGTACGTCAGAGGCACAGTAAAAGGGGAGCTGCAAGAAGAGATGGAGGGGTACCACAACGAAAGCCAAAGGGAGAAAAATGAAGAAAGGGATGTTCAAGGAAAAGGCAAAATAACGGTTTTAGTCTGCTTCACGTTGTTTGCTATGGAGGTAAAGCTGTTTCCATTTGGATCTGCTCATCTTAAAGAGCTTCATGTTGTTTGCGATTGAGGTATAGCTAATTCAATGTTGGATCTGCTCATCTGGGTGGAAAAGAGCTTGTTGTGGTGACAGTCTACAACACACACACAAACCAAACGAACAGACAGACAATCAGACAGACAGACAGACAGACAGACAGACAGACAGACAGACAGACAGACAG
>BFEA01000015.1:2904665-2919485 GCA_003427395.1 Chara braunii | reverse complement strand
TGTGTGTGTGTGTGTGTGTGTGTGTGTGTGTGTGTTTATCAATCAAACATATACAAACTACGGGCTGTGCACCCGTGCCCTCACGGTAAGCCAATTGATCGAGTGTCAGAGGTTCTAGAGTAAGTGCAGCGAAGGCAGGTATTTTGAGAATATCGCCTCTCTGACAATGCTAGTCGAACTCTCAAAATATTTCGAGAGTCTAGAGTAGTGCAGCAAGGCCCTCAATCCAGCAGCCTAAGGGCACGCTCACACTGTGGTACCAAATCCGCATAATCCTTGAAATCCCGAAAAAATAGTGTTCAAGAATAGGGTCTCGCTCCACTACTCTAAAAACATGCCATTTCTTGAGAGCGGCACCGCTCCACTTACTCTAGACGCCGGGTCTGGAATTCGGGTTCTTGAGCTGTCAGTCTGCACTCACGAAGATGACATGAATCCGTCGTAGCTCCACTACCTCATGGAATGCACTCACGAAAATGTTTTTCTTGAGTTGTAAGAACCTCCTCTCCCATGGCACTCTTGACGGTTCAAGAGCGCATGCCTGCAGCAGCAGGAATTTTAAGGGAGCCATCCAGGGCCTTAGAAAGTTGAGCATTTTTTTTAGAGTGCACCTGGAGTCTGGGCAGACAACGCGTGCTAGCCGTGTCGTGTAGCTCTCTCGAAAAACGGTTTGACATCCGAGAGGCCTTCTCGAGTTCGACCTTTTAGAGTAAGTGGAGCGATATTCGCTTTTTCAGTCGTTTCTAGAGTCTGACAACTCTAGACTCACTCTCGAAAATCTTCGAGAGTCTAGAGTAGTGGAGTGAGACCCATAGTCACACAAGGATCTCATTTCCCCAAACTACTTATTCGTGACCCCATTTGTCAGCGGCCTAAGGGGCCGCGGGAGTTGGGAATTATTCCCTTTCTTGTTTGAAATCAACCTGTGGAAATGGAAAGAAATTTAAGGACAAAAATATCGCCAGGAAATGTGATATCGCAGTGTGACTTGGAGTAGTCGAAGAGGACCCAAAATCCAGGCAACCGCAACCTTGTCTGTTGCGAAAGGGGGAACCAGTGTGACCAGTCCAGCCACTATTTTTCCAAATCGGGCATCCCATTTTTTAAAGAAAATACGATTTTGGGTATACAGTGTGAGGGCATACTCACACTGTGATTCCAAATCCACAAAATATGCAGATTTGGGAAGGGCCGATTTGAGGTTCTCGGCATGGACATCACACTGCTCAAGCTATACCTTTTCAAATGGGTCAAGGTCGCGTCCGTCTGGAGAAATCGGGATTTGGTACTTGGCTGGTCACATGGCGCCATCCACAAATTGTACAAGAACTTTTGTGAACGAATTTTTGTTAATTTGTTTTTGAAGAAAATGGAAAAAAAAAAGGCTTTTGTGGTCACCTCCAGAGAGGTGACCACAAAATCCCCTGCCCCGTGGCTTCCCAGACCACTCACAAATGGGCACATAAATAGTACATTTGCGAATTCGGTAGATCCGTGTGACCGGCCTTTTCCCTTTTTTTTTGGGATTTTGGGAATATAAGTCCCCGTGTGAGTGCCTTAACTCAGGGCATACTCACACTGGGACCTATAATCCCAAATCCCCACCAAAAAGGGTAGTGGGCCGATCATACAGATTTGCCGAAGTACCAAATGTACTATTGGTGTACCCATTTGTCAGCGGTCTGGGAAGCCACGGGGCAGGGGATTTTGCGGTCACCTCTGGAGGTGACCCGCAAATGCCATTTTTTTCCATCGCAGTCCCGGGGCATAAGTTTTCCTTCCCTAAGGGGTTGTCACCACCCTTAGGGGCGTATCCCTACCGAGCTAATGACCCACGTGCGAAAGCTTTTAAATGCAATTGCAGAGGTAGGTCAGTCGAGGGCATTTGCTCGTTTGCTATGGCCGGGAGGGCTCCCGCTCTTTGCAAAAAGGTGGGAGCTGATTCGCTCGACAACGTGAGAGACACTACAACAGAAAATTTTTCCTGAATTAATAATAATTATATTAAAAATTTACATTTTAAATTTTAAATTTTAATTTCATTTTTAAAATGACATTCCACTTTTAAAATTTTCGTCTTACTTGAAAACTTTTTTTCCAAGAATAGGGTATCCCTTCTTATTTGAACTGCATACTAGAGATGGAATGAAAGTCTGGATGAGTTCATGAAATATTTTAATTATACTGTTATTCTATATACAGATTTTCAGTCATAAATAGGTGAATTCAATATAAGTTAGAATATATTTCTTATAGTAAAATGAAAGTCTCATTAAGATATTTCATAAACTCGTTGACTTTCATTCCATCTTCAACAAATAGATGTAGTTGGAAGGGAAAACTCATGTTTAAATGGAAGCTTGTCAAATAAAAATTACAATTTTATAATTGGACAAACATTTGAATGATAATTTTTAAATATAACGGATTTCTTTAAAATAGAATGTTTTTTTATCTTTCATTTTTTTGTAAGAGAGACACTACCCCATCTATTGACTACAAGTACAACCACGATAGACACATCAGAGGGACAAGCTTGGGGGCTAGTGGAAGGACGGATGATGGCCCACCACCTATTGAGTCTGTAGTTTATCCCTTCCGATCCCTATAAGAAGTACCTAGCCGATGACCGGAATCTGTTGATAGGTGGAAAACAGTCTACTATTGAGGATAAATCAAATAGGCATGAGGGGCTTTTGGGGGGGAGGAGCCCCAATTGATAATCGGAGTCTAGAGGAGGGTTGCCTATTCGTTGGCAACAGATTATGGGTATATTGGGTCACCCCTTCGCTGCGCTGAGGCAAGGTACCTCTAGGGGCCTATACATACTACCTACACATGGCTCCGAGTCACACATTCATCGGTAGAGGTTGTAAGAGTACCTCTTACTGATATTCACTTCGCAGATGCTCCATGGTGGGGAGCAGCAGCTGCTACAGGTCCACACACATTACAAACACACACATAGCCTACAGGCAAATACCTACAATACCGAACACACACACATACATAATCATAGGGTTGGGAGGAGATGACGAGCAACAAATAATAGGTGTCTAGATGATAAGAGAGGGCGTACGTTACTAGTCGTTTTACTTAGGGGCTAATAGATGATTGTTTGAGCCTGGCGCCCGAAGTTCCCGTACGACGAGACTCGTTCGACTACGTTTCCACCAGGGCTGGGTCACTAGCCCTGGTGCTTGTCACTAATGTTCGATCCAAGTTCCCCTTGATGGTAGGGGAATGTTCCTGAGCGTTAGTCACACTGAGGTAGGATAGTAGGAATAGGGGATGCGCTAAGAGTATTGACGAGAGAATGGGATGAGAGGTAGCATCATCTCTTCAGGGCAACCATAGCTGACAGCTTCCGACGATCAATGTGAGCCTAGTAACTGGCCTCTACAACAACCTGGACTTAAAAAAATAATAATAAAAAATAATAATAATAATAAATATTAATAAAAAAATAAATAAAAACCAGTCAGAGCGGCTCTTGAAAGATTCAAAACCCCAGCCTGCAACTCGTGCGTTTTCAAGCGTCCTTGGCCGAACCCTTGAGGGACTTTAAAATTTTAAGAGTTGTCAGACCGTTATCCTGATGCCATTCGAAAAAAATAAAGTTGTATGACTGTTATTTTCATCCTTTGTCGAACATCATCGCTCTTTCGAGAGTGTTTCATGAGGGGCTGAAAACTCGTGAAAACGCAAGTCTTGTGTGATGGACCCGCCAGGATGGCGGTCTGTCAGGATCAAGACGAAGGGATGAGGATGGAGGAGATGAGTCGGAAGATGGAGGTGAAAGGGACAATGCAACTCCAACGCAGACTCAACACACGTGTACTCCGAAGTGTGCAACTGAAGAATGACCTGAAAACAGACTGCAGTTGTAGTATACCCCCAGTTGACTGACATGACTGGATTGGTACCGACAGTGGTACTGGGCAGGACTGGACTGGACTGAAACAATACACGGCCTGTGGGGTACGGCCACGACTTGGTCCCAAAGGTCAAGCAGGCAAATAGCCTGATAGGGTCGGGCTGTAGGCCAGGGCAGATAGAGACCCGTTGCACGATCCTTAGACCTGTAGTGGATCGCAAGAGTCATAAACACACTATCCGCAAAAACGGCAGAACTCTGCAATAAAGAAAGTTGAGAAATCTAGGATGCGAAGTCCATGCGATGTAACCTAAGCTACATAATGTAAAATGAAGAACAAATGTATGGTATACACATCCTAGCCAACAACAGAAAATAAAATGTAGCAAGATACAATCTTAAAGTCCTGAAGGCAATTACCTCAGTGTTGAAAGGAAAAGAGATCAATATGCCACAAGTAATGTCATGTCGCTGAACCACAAAGAACGAGATGGTCTCAGAGGGGGTGAATGCAGCCGAAGAGTCGAAACTCCTAAGGGCAGTTACGCACGAGGTGGGGTAGATCATCAGGCTCAGGGTGAGGGAGTGGTAGTGATGCAAAACCAATGACCCTAATAGATAGACCATCAAGGCGGGTAATGCTCGACGAATACGTGACACCATGCATGGTCGACCATGAAAGGGGAGCATGGAATATGGTGGACATATACCTAATTGAAGGCATTCAATAACCTGCACTAGAGTGATGAGGGATGCAATGGGTGCATACACACAACTCACCGACTGAGGGAGGGAGCTAGATCTGGGAGTAGGGAAGCCAAGATAATGCTACGGTCTCGATGCCTATGCGATACCAAGGGAGAGCCCAACTCAGAGAGACCCAGCTAAATGAGAACCATCATGCGACACATGCAAGGGAATGTACATGGTAGGGTGGTGGCATGAAGTAGTCACGTCCAAATGAGTTGAAGCCGATAAGGTAGCTGAAGTCGTCGAAGTGGTCGATGGCGTCGATGACGTAGGAGTCGAGTCGATGTCAAAGCAGAGACGCAAAACCTTGACATTCTGAAGAAGCTGATGATGAAGTACCTTTAGGTGTGAGTTCGTCGAGAAATAGTAAGTGATCAGAGTGTTAATCGTCGAGACGTCGAGAGCGCTGACGAGTGCGCTGTGGACGAGGGGAGGCGTTCATCTGTTGCTGAAGAACAACCTAAGAGGGAACGGGCTCGTCCTCAGCAATCTCCTCAGCTGGAGGAGGAGGAAAAATGTCAGTCGGTTGAGTGAGAGCAAATGTTTCAGCACGAATAGCACGATCATATGCACGCACCAACATCTGGACGTGGTCCAAGTGCTCGAGGAGCTCCCAAGTACTAGCTTCCTCATCAGGATACCCCTTTCAACGCACAAAGTACTCGATGCATGGAGGGGTATCGTCGGTAACTTGGCGAGATATGATGTCAGAAACAACGAACTCCTTGTGAACGTCCACCATGATAGGTGGAGGACACCCATAAGGACGTCCGGTGAAGCGCTCAGACGGTCTGTAATAAGGACGCAACAAGGAGACGTGGTAAATATCGTGTACGCGAGTCTGTGAAAGATGATCAGGTAGCTTCGAATGAAATCTGACCAGATTAGCGGTGGTATCAGAACCAACGGCCTGACATGGACCAAAGAAGCGACGCCTCAACTTGTGAAGTGGATCCGTTTCAAACTGCAAGTGGCATGCGTCGACGAACATATCGTCACCGACTTTGAATGAATGATCCATTCGTGATCGGTTCACTCGTGCGGATATGCGAAACAGGGAGTTGGGTGGAATTTTGTGTGTGCGCTTCGTAATCGCTGCCATGTAAACCATCCAGTCGTCAAGCACAAGACAACGAGTGTCTGGGCGCAACTGTGACGATCGTAGGAAATCCGCGGGTACGCGAGGGTGGTAACCACGTCGCAATAGAATGATCTCTGTGTGGGCTAAGTGTAAGTCTTACTGTCCGGCATCCCTACTAAACTTTCGGAGGATATTACCGAGAGTTTTATTGGTGACCTCAGTCTGACTATCCGTTTGAGGGCGGTACGACGGCGAGAAGCGAAGCTGAGATCCCTACACCTCGTATAAGTGTTGCCAGAATGTGTTGGTAAAGCGCGGTGTCGAACGCATCGGTCCGGCACCTCACAAGACGGTGCGGGACCCTCCCGGCCGCGTCATGCAGAAGTTGGTCTATTCGTCATCGCGGATATACATGGAGCTTCCGCAAGCCGCTCCGGCTGAGTGCGCCAGCCATACCTCTCGCGAACCCCTACGACAGGATAGGCCCTACGCGAGGCACGACTTACCTCCACCTTACGGGAGCTGTCACCTCCCTTTGGTGGGCGTATCCCCGTCGAGCTACCAGTCCACAGTACGAAAGCTAATCAGCTGCAATTGCAGAGGTGGACCAACCGAGGGCATTTCTCGTTCACTGTAGCATAGGGGGTACGCGCGGTTTTACGTCTCTATCGAACCCACACGAGAACCGACGTCTTGGGGGCTGAAGTCCCAAGCGTGACCCGTTGTCGGTCGACTAGGACGCATCCCACGCACCACGTGTACACCACTCTTAAGAACTTAAAAATTGAAACACGCACACACACGCACATATACAGAGCAACACATGACAAACAACGCGACAACACTCCTAGTCCCTTAGTAGCCATCTCATAACTCTCCGATGCGGAAATCGGATTGGCGTCGCGCGCGAAACTTAGCATAAAACCGCGCGGACGCAGGGCTAACTTATATCAACTCTCAATGCAAGCATACGTAAGCAGTCGCGATGATGGCGTACTATGTAGTACCCATACTCGTGCGGCCCTCGTTAATCTCGAGGGTTGCATTCGACACTCAAGTGTCGGCTGACACGCGCCTGGAGGGATTGATCTCTCGACGCTGAACAACCGCCAAGTGCGGTTGAAAACCACACCCTCTTTTACACCCTGCGGAGAGTGGGTGGTACACAGGTTCATACCTGTGGTGACAATCGTCTCTTATCACTCTGGAGACCAACTCTATCATCCAGGGCCTGGAAAAAAGTCAAGGGGTTTGACTTTGACGGCTGCCACGGACTACAACGTCTAACTATAAAAAATTAACAAGCGAAATCAAAGTAAAATTAACATCCCAACACTCATGTATCAAATAAGATCTCGAGAAAAAATAAAAAAAGGGAAAACATCAACCCATCAGGCATGAAGATTGTGCCACACATGGTTGTCATTCTCATTGCCTCAAAAGTACGACTCATATACCAAGCTCTAAAATACTAACCTTTATAAAACATAGACACAAACGATAACCACATTGTCATACACCAATGTGGTCAACTTTACTGTTCCCTGTAACTCACACCACGCCTCACACACTCAAGCCCCAGTCTTAGTTCAAATTTTCATAAATCTCATAAATTATTTATAATGACCATTAAAAGAAGTCCAGTTAAAATCCTCAAAGAAACATATTAAATCTCAGGGCTAAGGCAATCAAGTTGAGGTAAGCAAAGTTGTGTCATGAACCGACAAGTCGGCGATCAACCAACCGACCTGTTATTAGTGATAACAGAAGATGACCCTCGCAGGATCAGGCTGAAACTAGTCCAAATCCTGGATCGAATGTCCAAAGAAGGCCCGTATCATAAGACAGGTCAATGCCCAAGCTAAATTATCAGTGTATGGAGAACAAATCTCCATGACACGTTCTCATTCAAGATTCTCCTGATAACCAAGCCTAGGTCTATCTCTAAGCCAGTGTCCAAAGAAAGGTAGACCTATGACAAAATCTCCCCCATAAAGAGTGGATGGCCAGAGTTGCTGCTTGTCAAAATATAATTTATCTTCTCTAAAAAAAAAAAAATTTGGCAGCGCTTCCCGTAGGAAAAGTGTCTTTCCATAATTTATATCAGTCTTAATATGAAATCAAAAATAATCTTCAACCTTCCAAAGCCAAATTTTGTCCAACTCCCTGAATTAGCAAAAATTTGGGCAGCACTCCCTTTAAAAAAGGAGACTTCCCAGATTTTTACTAAGCCATATATAAAAAATCAGACAAATTGAACTTTCAAAAAGTCAAATTTTGATTGACTCATTGGATTTGCAGAAATTTCGGCAGCGCTTCCCGTAGAGAAAGTGGCTTACCAATATTTATACAAAGCTAAGTTCAGAATTTAGAGTGACTTTGACTTCTCAAGGTTCAATTTTGTCTAACTCCATGAATTAACAAAAATTCGGGCAACACGTCCTTTAGAAAAAGAGACTCTCCAGATTTTTACTAAGTCATATATAAAAGTTAGACAAGTCGAAATTTGAAAAAACAAAATCTGACTAACTCCTTAGTTTTGTAGAAATTTCGGCAGCGCTACCCGTAGAGAAAGTAGGTTACCAAAATTTATAAAAAGCCAAGTATAAAAAAAGATCCCAGAAAATGCAGAAATTGACTTAAGTAAAAATAAACTTAGCTCAGAAAATATAGCTCTAGCATGTGGCGAACAACTAAAGCAACTACCTATCAACTGAAACTCAGACTAAGTAGTACTCTCACTCAGCCACATGCAGACCAAACAACAAAGGTAAGTACTCTTACCATCCCAAATCCAACTTTATCAAACAATAATTCATGATCTTTCGATGATTTATCTCTTTATACCTAGCTTACATAGGGCATAAAGTTAGACCACCCAAACTTATGGAACATGTCTAGCTCAACCATTGAATATACACAAACACAGGGCACTATAACTTTTCTCTTCTTTATGCATGTGACTAGGCCACCCTAGTCGCCCTGAACTGTTTAAGTATCCCAGTTTTATATAATTATTTGCACTTAGTTTTTTTAGGTAGCATGTAACTGAACCAATCATCTTTAGCTCAAGATTCAGTCTACCCCTTCGTACCACAAATTTATTCATAGTTGATATTCTCTTCAGTTTGTGATAAGCTATAGTCAAACCACCTAAACTTATGGAACCCTCTCTGACTAGCCTGTTCATAAGTAGGATAGTAATAAAGTATAGCCAAGTTATATCATTTTGGTTCCACCATGTGTGTGGCATTGGACCAAGACCACAAAAACTTATGGAACATGTCTGGTCCTCTGCCAGGTTCTTTTTCTTAAAGCCAAAGCAGGAAGAGGTTGAGCCACCAAAACTTATGGTACATGCTCAGACCTCCTCGTTCAGAACCAAAAGAAATTATAAGAAACCTAAAGTTAACAAGGCGACCAAGCCACCCAAACTTATGGAACATGCTTGGTCCCTGAAAAGTCAATCACAGTCAGCCCTCGCAAGTAAGAGCAATCAGACCACCCAGACTTATGAGAACATGTCTGGTCCTTCAGGTAATCGAAAAATAAACATAGCACTGAGCCTCCCCAAACTTATGGAGACTTGCCCAGCCTTTGATTGACCCAGCCAACCAAGCAATACAACCAACTTTCTCCCATCCTTCCCCCATGTGCAATCCCACAATCTACTTTCAGCCAGAGAAACAAAACTGAAACTGCAACTTGCACAATCATTCCTTTCATGAAGTCTGGATTGTATCCTGAAAGTCAAACATAAAAGTCAAAGTAAGGATACAAGCAGTATACTCAGTCAAACATAGCAAGAGATACAGGTAAGGGTTATAACCGAGTTTATAGAAGGAGATGAAAGTTACCTTTCAGTTCCCTGCCTCCAGAACTCCTCCTGAGTTTTGGCAGAGCTCCCGCAATCGGTGGGCGAACTCCCCACAAAGTCTTGCTGCGGTCCTACAGGTTGCAATCCCGCCTGCCGCCTTCCTCTCAAAACAGGATTAGACTGAGAGTTAGAAGGGCAGAAGGAAAAAGTTTCTTAGTCTCTCAGATCCAGGAGAGGTACACTCAGACTCGCGCGAGAGAACCTTGGTTCCTTGACTCGCCCGAGGGCTCCGCAATGGCAGGCAAATGCGCAACAACTTGGCCAACCGAAGTCAAAACGCCATATGTTGACTTCCCGATGACCCTCCCCATCCTCAGCTAGCTTTGTCGCCTCGCAGCTTGCTTTACTCCACTACCACTGGCTGGATGGTCGACACATTACTGTTTCGACAGTCTGCCTTGCTTCACTTCGTCCGGGAAGGTGGGCAGCAAACAAATCCGCAGGTGGGCCTCTCCCCTGCTAGCTACTCGCTCCTCACTCGCTTGCTCTAGCTGGGTGGGCAGCACTCCAACCAGCAGACATCCTTCAGACCATTGTGGCTCGTTCCTTGGCTGCTTCGACTATCGAAAATGAGCAACACGTAAGTATTTCAATCCTTGCGGCTCATCCCGCACTGCTAGGGTCGGGGATCGGGGCGGCGCATAGACTAAAACAGGCAAGCCCCCAATCCTCGCGGCTTGCTCCTGTGCCGCTCCGAACCAACCAGCCGGTTAGTTTCCGACCCCGCGGCTGGCCTTACGCCGGTTCCGGTGACAGGATGAGCAAAATCGAAATGAATCTTCTATCAGAGCGCAGGGCTATGCAGCCAACCGCTGCTCTTCCCGGCTTCCCTTGATGGCAGTCTGCGCAGTTCAGCATCGTGGCTCGACTTTCAATTCACCCCGCAACGTCTCCTTGTTGACCAGGTACGTGCTATCCCTCCACGAGCTGACCCACACTCGTTTCCCCTACCGCCGACCATGGCTGAACTGCGGTACGCTCGAGGTAAGTACCTCGTTCATGCATCTCCCAATGCAGGCCTCAGTCGCTGGTCGCTAGACTACTGCGCCCACTATGGGCTAACTGAGAATGAACCTTCCGCTAAACTGCGGACAAGTGCGTTCACCCTTTTAAAGCCAACATCCCGCACGCAGCTCCCGTCAATCTGTTGCGCAAACCAAAAATCCGATGTAGTCAATCGATCCGCAATGCATTAAAATCCCCGTATATGCTCTTTCTCCCCTAAAATCCGACCGGAAACGAGTGAGGTACACTCGTCCCCCCCCTCTTTCACTGTAACCTTCTCTCCCATTACCATGTCCACGCGGCCGGTTTCTTCTTTACCTCCCAAATTACTAACCGTTTACTAATTCTGATGTTAGATTCGGATTCGCCCATCAACAAAACCTCCGAATTGGTCCTCCAGTCGCCTGTTTTCGTCAAGAATCGGGCAAGATCGCTGCTCTTTCCTCTCTTTCTCTCCATTCCTCCATAGCTCCGCGCACCACCTTTCTACTCCAGCTCCTTTTCTACTAACTCTCCTCCAAAACTAACTTCATAATCTTGGTCGCCCTTCTTCTAAACCACAGAATCGTCTTCTACTTCACCCAATTCCGTAAAGAATCAGGCAAGTAATTCATATCTTTACGTCATGTCACTCTCCCCTCCGCCATGTCCGCGCACTCACTTTCTTTACTAACTTTTATTATACTAATCTAATACTAAAACTAACTCGACCACCGAACTAGCCCGTGGCAAGAACCAAGAAATCGCACTTTTCCTCGCTCGATTCTGGTAAGAATCGAACGAGGAAAAACTCCTCCCACTGTGAACAGTCTTCTCTCCGCCTACACCATCTCAGTCTTCGTTTACCCGCATCTGGCACACACCCTTGTCTCGGTTCATTCCTCCCCTTTTCTGCCCTGTTTCTCAGCCTTAACGCTCGCCGCTTCTCCTCTCCCCTCACTGTGTGGCACCCCGCTCTGCCCAACTCTGTGGCGCTCTGCTTTCCCTTACTTCATGGCGCCTCGCTCAACACCGCTCTGTGGCACTCCGCTCTCCCCCTACGCCGAATGTCCTCTGTGTGCCAACTCGTTCGGGTTCATTCATTCTTTCTGCATCCGCCGTCTGCTCTTGCAGCTCCGCCTTGCCTCTGCTGCGCTGCCCCGCTGAGCTCTCTACTCGCCCTACTACGCTCTCTGCTCGCCCTGTTGTGCTCTCTGCTTGCCCGACTGTGGTCTCTGCTCGCCCCGACTGCCGGTCTTTTGCAGCTCCGTCGCGCTATCGATTTGCCCCGCTGCCGATCTTTGCAGCTTATGGTCCGAGGGCAAGCTTAGTGCCCGCGACTTAGAGATATGCCGCTGGTCCCCGCCGAGTAGCATTAGGCGGAGGCCGCCGACGCTCATAGGGGGAGATGGCCAGAGGGGACTGACCCCATCGAGGAAGCCCAACTCCAATGCTACCGGCTGGTACCTGGCCCGTATCGCCGCTGTTGGTGGGGCGGCTCCCGCATGCTCCCCCGCTCCGGGCTTGAGCACGAATGTGGCTGCCACGGGTTCCCCGTAATACTTTAGTGGGGTAACTTCGGCGCAGTCACGAAAGCAATTTGTAGCCACACTCTAGACCATCCCGCAAATACAACACACCCCCTCTTAGCCTCAACGGATCCGAAGCGTAGGTCATATACACTCAGCATTACCGACCATTTTTCCTTAGGTGCAATGGCACACTCAAGCCCTGACCGTGCCGTATTCTTAGCAACGACGTGGTATAAGACTTTCGCCAACACCCTGAACCTGCAGCCCGTTGAGCGAGGCGCACACCCTGGCCCGTATCGCCCCTGCTGGTGGGGGCGGCTCCCGCATGCTCCCCCGCTCAGGGCTTGAGCACGGATGTGGTTGCCACGGGTTCCCTGTAATACTTTAGTGGGGTAACTTCGGCGCAGTCACAAAAGCAATTTGTAGCCACACTCCAGGCCATCCCGCAAATACAACACACCCCCTCTCCGCCTCACCGGACCCGAAACGTAGGTCATATACACTCAGTATTACCGACCCTTTTTCCTTAGGTGCAATGGCACACTCAAGCCCTGACTGTGCCGTATTCTTAGCAACGGCGTGGTAGAAGACTTTCGCCAGCACCCTGAACCCGCGGCCCGTTGAGCGAGGCGGGCACCCAAGGTCCCCGTCTGTCGCGGCGACCACCCGTGTCCGACGACGGGAACAAAACCGATCACTGAGGTAGAAACAATAAAAACAAATCAATAAATAAATAATAAAACCAAAAATGAATGTCTCGTATCCCACTAGTTCGCGACGCCCCGCACACCCAGGCTGCGCATGGTTGCACATCGCCGTCAATACTCCGTGCGCGCTGCTCACCCACGCGAGGACCAAAGCTTCCTCTCACGCGCGTGCCGTCAGACGGGCGAGGTCGCACTGACGTAACTTGCAAAAAACACGCCAAATACCCTCGTAAGGCTATTTGGTACGACAACGGGTCACGGTCGAAGATGATGCTATGAGGTAAGCCGTGATCTCTCACGACTTGGTCGAAGACGATATCGACGACCTCACAAGCGCTAATGCGATAGTAGCACGAGAAAAAACATGCACACTTTGTGAAGCGATCGACGACGACCAAGATAGCATCATGATCGTGCTCAGTGGGTGAAAGAAGGGGACAAACGAAATCTATCGAGATGGACTGCCAACGACCCTCAAGTATGGGTAAAGGTTAAAGTAACCCATACGAAGGTGTTTCACACTGTTCACCTCTTGGCAGGTAGGACACTCCTGGATGTAGGCTTTGACGAAGTCCTTGGATTCGGGCTAGATGTATATGTGGCAAACACGAGTCAACGTCTTGTGGAAGCCTATATGACTGGCAACTGCCTGGTCATGGAACTTTGTTACGGCCTAGACGCGGAATTGTCCGGTGGAGGGAACGCAGATACATGGTTCTAACTAAGCACATTTGCCATGCTAGTACACGAAACCGTTCTCACTCAGGGAGTATGAAGAAACGGTCTTGCCACTCCGGAGTACCGTGCGAATGACGTGATAATCTGGGCAGTGGCGGTACTGAGTGCGATATGTGTCGATCACGGAATGATCAACAATGGTGATGAAAATGGCAAAAAGATGGATGGGTACACGACTATGGTCAAAGTTCCTCTGTCTTGCCAAACGTACAAAATAAGAATGAATCTCCCTTAAAACATGAGAAGATTAATGCGGTTTATACCCAATCACTGTTCTGCAATCCGCCTGCCGTAACAAGTCAGGAGGTAAAGATTCGTCCGCTAAAATACGCTGCACTCGAGGTACCTTCTCCTGGATGCGCCTCGACGAGGTAAGTATTTGTACTCTCTCCTCTCTCTCTCTCTCTCTCTCTCTCTCTCTCTCTCTCTCTCTCTCTCTCTCTCTCTCTCTCTCTCTCTCTCTCCTTACGACCCCTCCATCATGCTCGCACGTACGTTTCGAGCTTACCAGCTTCACCGTGATAACGGATCACTAAACATGGAACCAGGAAGCCAAGCAGCGGCAAAGTGTAGGACTCGGTTAAGAACTTCCAACTGCAGGCGGAGCTTCGAGATCTTTGCCATGATCAATACGAACCACGTGGCTATTACCCAAACACTCTCTATTAGCACAAAGATGAAAATGAATCTCTTGCTATAACGTGGGTAGGTTCATTCTTTTTCATAACACCTCCCTCGGCGCACAGCCTTTACTGCCCGTAGCCGCCGAACAGGTAGACAAATTCAAATTCTACAGCAGCCAAAGTCTTTAAAACGCCCCGAAACCCCAACTTAGTATCTTCTCTCGTTCGATTTCGTGAAGAAACGAGCGAGATACTTAATTTTTACTCCCGGCCATATCCATTTCAGAAAACCTCCGCGCGACTCATTTTCTACCTATCTCTTCTCCTACGAACGTATTAACGAAACTAACATCGTCATCGAATCCGCCCACCTCCAAATCACCCAAACTCATCTCCTCTCATCCGATTCTGTAAGGAATCGGATGGCTAAGCGCCTTACTTTCTGCCATTTCCGCCTCTCCCGATATTTTCGTGCAGCCCTTTCTCCCTCCATCTTCTATCAACAGCCATTTCGTCAAAACGGACATATTATATTTTTTGAACGAAATCAAAACTGATTTTTTTGCCAAAATCCGGTCGGAATTTTTTGCTCTTGGGGGTCCGGCGTTCCCAAAACGCCGGACCCCCCTGGTCTATGATTGAGACCAGATA
>BFEA01000015.1:2879080-2904454 GCA_003427395.1 Chara braunii | reverse complement strand
ACCAGGGGGGTCCGGCGTTTTGGGAACGCCGGACCCCCAGGATCAAAAAATTCCGACCGGATTTTGGCAAAAAAAGTCAGTTTTGATTTCGTTCAAAAATATAATATGTCCGTTTTGACGAAATGGCTGTTTATCCTACTAACTTCCATATAAATCTGTCAACATATTCGGGGTCGCCTGCCCCAAAAAACCCCAAAACGCCTCTTACTTCACCCGATTCCGTCAAGAATCGGGTAAGTTATTCATATTTCTGATCTCGCTAGCCACTTACCTCTCCGCCATCTCTGCCATTTACATCTAAACGCACCTGGCGCAATAGGCTGTCTGGATTCAGCCCCTCCTCTGCCGCCCGTAGCTTCTCTGCCTCGCCTTGCCCTGTTCCTCCTAGCGTAACGCCCAGCAATCACTATAATTCGATTCTACTCGTTCGCATGCACCCGGCACTGCTTCGCGTTCAGGCTCATTCCCTCTTCAGCTTCCTCAGCTTGACAGCACCTGATGCAACCTGGCATGCTCGTCCGCCCCGCTGTCTGCTTTGTCCGCTGCCACCGTCTGGCTCGCCTGTTGCCGCTATGCAGCGCCCGATCGTCATAGTGACCCGGTCTTTACAATCTCGATAGTTCCGGCCACTTCGCCCCTTTGTGATCGCCTTCCTCCGCAGCTGCGCACCTTGCTCCTTCTGCCAATGGTGCCTCCGATAGCAGTAGACCCTGCCGTGACCGGCTAAAGCTTTTCACTAGTTCCAACTGTCATGAGGAAAACTTCGCAGGGAACCAACTACTGGTCGGTTCTATTATTCGTCCGTCCCTATACCTTCGTCCGACGGCCAGTCCTCACGTAGCAGCGACACTGCGGTCCTCTCCCGAGTGTCCCTTTGGATTCCCAACGGCCAACTCACATTCTCTTTTCTCACTGCAGGTCGCATGGCCGAGGACGCGGCCCTGCTGCGGCTCTATAACTGTTAGCCTTGGCGAGACGTACCCGATACAGACCTTGGTGGTAGTATCCAATACCCAAATAAGAGCTTTGCGGAGTAAAGCGGAGCCGGCTCCATAGATGGGCTTACTGCAATCGGTCTCCCCACTGTGCCCTGACCGCCAGTCTGCCTCGCACGGGCGTGGTCCACGTACGGACCTCCAATCACACGTTAACCTCCCCAACCCAAACTTCAAGATGGGCGGAACAGGGGAATTTTGCCAACACCTCGATACGCCCGAATCCGAACGACCTTGCCAAAAAAGACGCGTGTTCAAGGTGCTCGACTGCGGTGACAGCTTCCAAGTTCCGGCGCTATATCAGAGCCAAGGGACGTCGGAGCTTAATAATAATACAACAATAAATGATAATAAAATATTTAAAAGCTTCTAATCGTCAGAAATATGACGAAAAAATAGAACGCTAGCACCGTTTTGATGCTGCCGACGGTAAAACTAAGAGGGATAGTTCCGCCGGACCCTCAACCATCGGTTCCTCCACGCCGCTCTGATGCTCCCGCGCCACCGTCCGTTGGCTTCGATCCCTGAATCTCTCAAACGAAAGTCTGTCACCGTAACCAATAGTACTAGGTCCAAGGATAGTGCTAGCAACCGCCCATATAGACGGGTACTGTGCGCCGCGCGGATTGTTTTTCATAATTCACATTGCTGCCGATGCCGTCCTCCGTACGTACGCACAAGTTACTTGCAAGTGCACCAATCAAGAGGAATAATCCTTTTAATCCTAATTTTATCAGAAATAACAATCTGGCTGGCGACCAACACCGACTTTCACAATCATCAAAAAGAAAACAGATCATGCGCTCTACATGGCCACACACTCTCTACTCTAGTCAACCATTCAGTCATCCTAAACCAAGGACGCAGCCGCGCCTCGTGCGGTATACTTAAACTTTATACCAAACTTATTTTTTGTCGCTTGCAAAAACCAGGGTGGATACCCTTGTAAGGGTATTCGCACCGACAACGCATAAGAATTTCACTATCTTTGCGGATACCGCTAAATACATCAAAAGACTTCAAACCCAAGGTTTTTCTCATAGTGAAATTTTACATCGCTAACTGGGTGGTGTAGGACCCGTTTCTAGTAGAGCTCTACAATGAGATTTTGGTGGGGGGCAGACTAGGGTAAGGCACGTCACATGGGGTACTTGCAATCGTGTTTAAGAAAGGGGATAAAACGGACATTCGTAATTGGCGCCCGATCTCTCTGTTGAATGTTTCATATAAGATTCTCGTGAAGTCCTTGGCGCGCAGACTTTCGAAGTACCTTCCAAAACTGGTGGAAAAAAATCAGGGGGCGTTCATACAAAGGCGCTCAATCTTTAGGCAACATTGTGACGGCCATCAAGAGGTAGTGCAAGGTGAATATCTAGATGTAGTGATTATTCTCTTGGACCTAGAGAAGGCCTTTGTCAAGATGGGTTGGACGTTCGTCCTCACCAACCTGAAAAAGATGGGTTTTGGGGTTGGATTATGCCCTTGGATAATTGCAATGTATACCTTTTCCATGTCAGTACTTATGGTGAATGATCGTTTGTATGTGTTCTTCCAACTGTCCCGGTCTCTCAGGTAGGTTTGCGTACTGAACCCGCTCAGCTTCGTGCTGCAACTTAAAATACTGTTGAACATAATCCGCCACCATCAGAGGACTTCACCTGTGTTACTCAAAATAACGTCGTCAGCGATTACATCTCATAGCAAACCACATTATGCTATGGGCGTACAACACTCGCCCATTACAACCCTTCTACTCCTTCTACTCAAGCTGTAGCGACCTCGACATCCCCCGTGAATAGATATCCGTTCTCTCCACGTTCCTAGGAGGTAAAAACGTGTCCGTCACAACCTATATGCCGCATATTTTTCTTACTAAATAAAAAGAAAAAATAAATTAAGTAGAAAAAGTTGAAAAAACTTAGACATGCAGATCAAAAGGTCATCATGATGCCACCATGTCGTCATCAATTTTGTTGCGCAACAATTACCCATTCCTGAGTCATGTGAGTTCGTCGGAGGTGTGATATCGAATCGCCACAATGTCCTCCTGGTGATACCTGCACCCAATTGCAGGATCTTCCTCGTCGTTTTTTTTGCTCACACAACCTTATCCCTGCCCAGATACAATATTCTGAGTGCGCCAAGCTCAGTTCCACAGGGGTCTCCCAGGATCCCCATTACCCTTCAGTGTCACGGCTCTTTCTTAAATCCTAGTATAAAAAACATGGCCGAATGGGAGTACTAACTCCCCTTTGGTGCCGAGGCCTTCACTTAGATATTCAATTTTTTAAAAAGCACGGCCATTTGAGGCCAAAGTGAAGGTTTTGGCTGACTTCACCTGTGCACTGGGAAAAAATGCAGAGTGAAGGTCTTGGCTGGCGATCTATTTGCGATGAGTGAGAACACGGAGTTATCACTGTAAGCCTTAAACCACCAGTACTTGGCCCAGCTATCGGCCACGAAAAAAAAAAAGCGTAGAAACGTTTTGAGTCGGATGAATTTGGGCGCTCCCATTGTAGCCTGTACGTTTTCTAAAATCGTGGTGCATTAACGGGCACGACTCCAGGAAGGATGGGTGGTTTAAAGAAGGTCATGTCTGAGTGCTCTGTTTTATCCAAAACAACTATAAACTGGAATAAATCAATTGACCTTCTTCCATCCCAGTTTGCATTGAAGGCAGAGTGGGGTATGAAAAGGGTAGAAAATGGAGAGGAGGAAAGGTTTCTTGGTGTCCTGATTAGTTTGCAGATTGAGCCATCAACATAAGGACTGTTACTGCAACAACGCATTGCGCTGAGACTCAGACTATGGGGATGAGCGTGACACCTTTCACTGTTGGGGCGAGCCCTAATATCCAATGTGGCTTTTTTTCTCAATCTTATGGTTTGTCACGACAATGAGGGAGATGATGGATAGGGTGGTGAAGGCAGTCATACGATAGATAACTCGCTTTATCTGGAAACCTCGTGCACAAGACAGTGAGGGTTTCATATAAAAAATAACGATGGAGACACTGACCTCCATGGGGGAAGAAGACAAACTTGACACCGATGCGCAGGAATCGGGCCCGACTAGGGGGCTGAATTGCCAAAGTAGGTTCTTTGGGGTCTACAGACCACTGGGTGGCACTAACATAGCATATTCTGATTGGGGAGTGGGGGTTAAGCAGGCCCGAAGATGTTTGGAACTGGTTTTTCCTACCATAATTTTGAAAGAGAAAGTTGAAGTCTCGATTCGGGGAGCCTATCCGGCTTGCTTGGAATCGTGTCCCACAAGAACGAACAAAAACCCCTAAGTACTAAAGAAGAAGTGTTGGGCCAACTGCTGCTTGAAAATCCAGCAATTGTGAATCCAACGGGGCCAACATACTGCATATTTGCAGCATGCGGGCTGTGACGATCTCTTTTCTGTATGGGCGCCATCTTCTGCGCCATGGAGGTGAGGGGGGGTTGAAGATGAGGAGGGGTTGGAGGTGAGAGGAGGGTGGAAAAAAAAGGGATGGGCCCAGTTGCACTAATGCCCCAGTTCTTTCAGGAAAAGCTCGGACCATGGTAGTTGGTGGGACGTGCCATAGCGAGCATGGAAAATAACGGCTGCTGCGGCTTCTTTCTTTCTTTCTTTTTGTTGATGAAAGAATCGGGCGGGGAATTTTTAGCGCCATCTTTTTGAATTTCTTTTTGAATTTTAAACCCACACAGACTCTCATAATTTCTTCAGCAATTAGGATTTTTATTAGGCTAGGAAATTAAGAGGGACATAATTTTTTGTTGTAATCGCATGAGCCTATTCGCATGAGCATTGCTGCGTCCTGCTTTGCGCTCTGCTCCCGCCGCGCCTAAATTTTAATCGCAACTGTAATCTTTTCTTGCTCCTTCTTGTCAAACGCAGCTGTAACTGTAATCCTTTCCCTTCTTGATCTCTTCTTTTTCCGTGCGAAACTCGATGTCTCCTTCCCGTCTACCTCATTGGCTTACATATGCATAACTGGATTGATGCGTGGAGAGCGGCCATGTCCCCCACGTTGTAGCCCCGTCATGCACCTGTAGGCACTCCCTCCTTCTCTCTACCTCTTGCTTCAATTATCTCGCGCAAATATCGTATGCTATAAAGCTCGCAAGTGCGACTAATTCACTCTTTAATCTACACTTGGGAGTTAGCGTGGTCGAGAGGATCGTTGAGAACAGAACGGTGAGTAGGGAGTTGGGTGATCCGACGAGCTGGTGCCCGATATGCGGGGTTGACCTGTGGCCGCGAAGGACTGTGACACACAGGCAAACCTGACTTGCATACTCGGGCTAAGCGGGATGACAACTTCGGAGTGTTGGTAGGTGCGAGGCAACGAACTACTCGCATCGTGAGAACTTCAAGACGAAAAAGAGAGAGAGCGTGGTGTGCTGAAGTGGAGTTATCTCTTCGCATCTTCTGTGTAATTTTGATTTATGATTTTTGCCATTTTTATTTGCGGCATTGTTGTATTTTCCTTTATTTTCTTTAATTGATCTATGAAGTATCTTTCCCTCCCCCATCCATTCCTTGTCAGTGCGGAATGTATGACGTTTGTCAAAACTGATCGATTGATGGAATGATTTGAGCATGTTAGGGATTGTCGATCACCGAGCCGAGGAATCATGATGTGTGCGTGGAGTAGGTGCCTTGCTGATGTATATAAAGCATCTAAGTGTATGCTCATGTTTTTCGCGTATGCAACATTGATCGAATGGGTCAGGATAGATGCATGAATAACAGGTGGTTTATAGTCTGGTCTCGATTTGGGTGGATCTTCCTCATACATGGTCCATACTTACCTGACATATGATGTGTGAGAATATTTTTTTCTCTCCTTCCTTCTGCCTGTCGAACAACCGTCCAATTCGTATAGGTTGACTCAGATTCGGTTGGAACAGATTATGTGCACGCACGTATACGAATGATCACTAGAACGACAGTCATCACATAAACACGTGTCTGCATGACCCGTCCCCGACAACACCTTCTTGTACGACCAAATGTACGAGTTGAGTCTCTCTTGCAAAATATGGATATTGGCGTTCCCTTTTGGATCACCGATCGCGCCAGTGTAAGGAACCCCAAGTACCGGAAATACTGGAGAACGAACAACTCTTCCGCCGATCGAACTTAAGGCTTCCGGCCTACCCCTGCCAAACTGAACGGCTGTGTGCCTGGGACCTGCACAGGGCCATCGGACGGAGATCCCGAATTCCGGATTACCCCGACATCCGTAATTAACAGTACCACACCACATCGGGATTCGTTGTCATTAGAACCAACTTCCCTCCATTCCATCGCCTTCTCCCCTACCACAGTCTGACGGTTGTTCCTTGGGAATTGATAGCCCCCTGCTGGCCCCGAAGGCCGTGCTCTGAGTACCGATAATACAACACCTATCGAGCTGCGGGATTTGTACGACGAACCCTCTCCGAAGCTGAGGGCCGAAAGCACAGCCTTCGGTTGAGGCCGTCCATGTCAGATTCCGAGATCTGTGAAACCTGTCGTCGACAGGTGTTTACACAGAGAGACACCCACTATGTTCCCTTCGTGCAACAAGTACGAACCCGCCCCAGGCAACGTGGTCGATGAAACTAGTTGTTTGGCCCCGGAGGGTAAAACCAAAGATCCACAAACGGTTATCGGGTAGCTGAAAATTCAGGAATGAAAATTTTGAAGTGAGAGTTTTGGGCAGTCTGAAAATCCTGAATGGTCTTGAGGTGGTGAAAGGTCCAAAGACCCTGAAAACCACCTATTTAGGCAGGCTGCATCTTGAAGTGGTGAAGAGTGTCCTGAAGTGGTCAAGTGAGAGTTTGGGGCAGTCTGAAAATCCTGAATGGTCCTGAAGTGGTGAAAGGTCTGAAGACCATGAAAACCACCCTTGACCGCTTGAGGATGCATCCTGCTTAAACAAGTGGTTTTCAGGGTCTTCGAAGCTTTCACCACTTCAGGACCATTCAAGATTTTCAGACTTGAATGTTCCTGAAGTGGTTAAAGGTCCCCGAAGACCCTGAAAACCACCTGTTTAGGCAGACTACATCCTTAAGTGGTGAAGGGTGTCCTGACGTGGTGATGAAAAATACGGCTGTTGTTAAACTTCTCTCCAAAGATCTGGCCCTACGTGAAACCACTTGCATTTCTGTCCTTGAAACTTGGCATAAGAGATCTCAGTTCCGGCCTGGGACTCCACCCCCACTTTCCTAAAATCCTTGGCACATCCCTACTACGCGCTTCCGGGCCTCCTCCCATTACGAAACAGGCAGTCGCGCTGGGCGTGAGGTTTGGGCGTCACATGGCCACAGGCACCTTTGGAAAATCCAGGGTCACATGGGGAATAGTGTGGATCAACGACCTTTGGTCCCTATTCCTAGGAGGTTGGAAGCCCCTCTCAGAGGTTAAAGCGGCAATCAAAGATTTGCAGAGAGTTGAGGAACATCGAAGGCGGGTCATCGAGGCCAAACTGACGATGGCTGACAATCTCGGGCCCAGAAGGCTTGGATCAGGTAGGTACTGTGGCGTGGTATGTCCCGAATAGGGAAGAGGAAGCCAATGTGGTATGGAAGGTAGTGGAGGTTCTCCCCAGTGGCTTCAGAAGGATCGAACGGTAGAGGTGCGAGAGTCTTGCGAACACTCTGTCGTTAATGCAAGACGACACTATTCTGCTTTGGGATTACCCATTACAAACCAGGTTGGTAGTGGTTTGTAGAAGAAGACCATCTGCACATATTCCGTCTTCGGTTGGTAGAATACCGCTGAAACAACTCTTCATTGATCCAACTTCGTGGAACTGGTCCACCAAAGAAGCTGACGATCAGAAACTATGCCTACGAGATTACAGAGTGGCGCCCAGGTAACCACTCCCTTGGTGGCAGGCTGTCTGGAGTGAAGACCTGCCAGATATGGAGCCCAAGTTTGAACGGCTATGGAGGACTCTAACTAGTATGCTACCAAATGGTAAACAGGTGAGTATCCTATGGATGCTCTCCCTGATGGTCTCTCCCTCAGTTGTTTAGTTAGCTAGAACAGGTATGAAGGCTGATCAGTCCTGTACATGATGCAGATGACCTTCCGAATCCACTTGCCACCTCTGGTGCGAATGCCCGACGTCAAAGCGTATTTGGAGTTGGTGGTCACAACACCGGAGAGACTTTGGGGGACAAGGAGTACCATGGAATGCCCCACCAAAGGTGAAAGAACACTGAAGCTGGGGGTACATTGCACAATGTCATGTGGTAAGAGGCATGATCTATGAAACCATATGGATGGATGGAAACAGATCGAGGTTCCAGAGGCATCTATTCTTAGACCTTGAAATCAAGAATCACATCAAACGAGGAATGAAGCATCCCATTTGGGCCGATTGGAGATGAAAGCGATAGCAGCCAAAGGGAGCCGAAGAATAATCTGCTAGACCCTCCTTACATGGGTGAGGAACCACCAACTGGCCGCAGTTCATGTAAGAAAGGGGTCGCTGGTCTCATAATGGGTAGTGGATCTTCAGTACCCAGCACTCCAGGAGGATAGGGGGTTAGGTAGTGTAAAGTCAGCTGAATATAGTTAGATAGTACGCTTAGTGGTTCTGTAGGTATCATGTATTTAACTCATCTTGCACCTTTTCTCATTGTTTTCGCATTAACTGGGTCAGAGTTAGGTGTTGCTGTATTACAAGCTTATGTTTTTACTATTCTAATATGTATTTACCTAAATGACGCTTTAAATCTTCATTAACCACTTTCTCCCACTTCGTGGCCTCTGGTGACACAACCGCCGCGAAGCGTTCATCTTTCCCACCCACCTCAGGGTGGGGTGGTGTCGGCTCCATTCTTTTATTGGCCAGGCAGCGAAGGAAGCTGACGAGCGGAGAAAGGGATTTGAACCCTCAACCTTAGCCTTGGCAAGGCTATGCTCTACCATTAAGCTATTTCCGCCATCAATCCACTTTGTGGTGCGCTCGCAGTGAGATGAGAGGCCGAAGGAAAGAAAATCAAATAAAAGAAAAGAAAATGCTCTTGCGAGCGCGGCTTGCCAGCAGAGCAGAGTGGGCCTATCCGATCTTGGATTCATCTAGAAAGTCAGTGGAGCGTGATGTTGCAGACTTTCACTTGTTCCTTGACTGAGATACGAACACGATCCGGTCCGACCAATCAAGTCTTAGATTGGAATCTAGATCGTGTTGATTGTTCGATTCCTCACTCAGTGTTGGAACAGAACGATTTTAGGTTGATCCCCTTAAGGGTCCACACATGACAATTCTTACTACGGGATCTCTGAATTCTCCTTGGTATGGTACCACCGTGGAGTTATTTCCCCAGTTCCTACAATCTTGAATTTAATTGAATTGTCTCCTGAAGGTTTAGGTCCTTGCGTGAGTACCTTCTCAGGCAATCTAGTGCCGCGTGGATTCTCAAGTCTAGGATGAACCAGGGCACTCCGTTCAGTGCAGGCCTCATCAGTAGGTCACCAGGGGAGGTGGGTGGTAGAGTGTCACAGGGATTAAAACCTGTGTTCCAACTGCTCGTGCTGGGCGGTGTCCGACCGCTATGGACCTGTGAATTAGTTATGTTAGTAGCTAGGCTGGATTAGAATAGCCACAAGTAGATAGTCTAAGGGAACAATCTAACATAAGACAACTACTATGATTTGAGATATCATGCTTTCTGAATTGTGTTGTTGGTTTCTAGACAGGGACTTTCCGCGGGCTATATCCTGTAAGCAAAGCGGGCTGATGCTGTCAGTACCCCAGGTCGAGTTGTGAGGTCCCCGACCTCCTATTGATATTTCTAATGAAATTTATTGTTTGTTGGGAAAAAAAAAAGACAAGCGTACAATCTTCCTCAAACAAAAAAAAAAAGAAACAGGAAAGAAAAGAAAAGATATGCCTATAATGTTTGTCTTTTGTGAATGTGGTTAGTGGTTAAGCAAGACCTGAAGCTCAATTCTGTCTTGCAACGCTGCACTTACGGGCCCCGACTCGACTACCCCCCTATTGTGCAAAATAGGAATGCATGTTTGCTAGGACATGGAAAATTACACCGCCATAACTTTTGTCTTTTGTACATGTGGTGAGTCGTGGAGCGAGGCCAAGCCCGTGGGTGGAGCTATGTCAAATACATGATTAACAGCATACCCACACTAACACATGAATTTGTTAGAGTTTTCACAAAAGAAATCAATGACTCAAATAAAAGGCGTATACGTTGTATTCCAGTATACCAGCTGTTCGAATAGAGCACATATGGGTTGTCTTCGAATAGAAAGCACCTCTGCGTTGTATTCGCTTACAATGCATATGCATTCTGTTGGGCGGAAGATGGTAGGGCTTTTCCAAGCAAGTTCTGGACATAGCTGCGGTCAGATTCAATCAGATCAAGGTGGAATTTTGGTCAGATTCATCCAGGAAAGTCCTAGTGTAAGTATGCCCTAATTGCGGGCATAATCATCACAATAGGACTCCTTGGACTGAGCTCTGGCCGTAAGGGGCTGATCTGACTGTGCTTGAGTTTCATTAAACCACCAGTACTTCCTAAAGTTGTGCCCGTTAACGCTACGCAGTTTTAGGAAACGTACGGGCCACTATAGGAGCGCCCAAATTCATCCAACTAGAAACGTTTCTACTCTATTTTTTTCCGCGGCCGATAGCTGGGCCAAGTACTGGTGGTTTAAAGTCCAAAACAAACAGAAAAGAGCTGGAAGCGTGCCATGAGGAACATCAAACGAAATTGGAATCCCGCAAGCCCGGAGCTTTTTTTTTTTTTTTTTTTTTCAACCACCAGTACTTGGCCCAACTATCAAGCCCGAGCGTACTTGGCCCAACTATCAAGCCCGAGCGTCGGCCGACCGGTATGCCGAGCCTTGCCGAGGCTTGAACTACCGGGCACTAACCTCCCGAACGTCCTTGGAGAAGAACGCGAAAAAAAAAAAAAAAAAAAACGACAGGAAAACAGGATTTACTCTAAAAAACATGGAAAAAGAAAAAAGATCTCTCTCTCTCTCTCTCTCTCTCTCATGCGTGGGCGTTTCCAGTATCTATTTTGAAACGGGAGTGGATCTTCCCGCGAAAGCTGCGAGATTCATTCCCGTTTTTCGTTAGAGAGAGAGAGAGAGAGAGAGAGAGAGAGAGAGAGAGAGAGAGAGAGAGAGAGAGGTGGCAAGTTCACCGCTCCCCTCCATGCAGGCCGCTGTCCCCCCCGCCCCCCCTCTCTCTCTCTTTATCGCGCGCGCGCGCACGCGCCCCCAAGCGTTTCCATAAAACGGGAATGGATCTTCCCGCTTTCGTGGGACGATTCATTCTCGTCTGCGTCGTTTTGAAATGTGTGTGTGTGTGTGTGTGTGTGTGTGTGTGTGAGAGAGAGAGAGAGAGAGAGAGAGAGACGGAGAAAGTTGCCGCCTCTCTCTCTCTCTCTCTCCCGTTTCGAAAACGAAAACGAAAATGAATCTTCCCACTTTCGCGGGAAGTTGCATTCCTCTCTCTCTCTCTCTCTCTCTCTCTCTCTCTCTCTCTCTCTCCCGCGTGACTTCGTTTTTTAGCTTTCGTGTTCTTTCTTTTTTAATTTTTGTGTATTTGATTTTTTTCTTTCTTTCTTTGTTCTTTTGTTTTTTGGTCTCGTACCGAAAGAACTGAGGCCAGACCTTCAAGCAGCGACCGGGCCTTCCCTTGGCCGACCCCCTAAGGTGTTAGCGCTTTAGCGGAGAAGGCCCATGGCCGGTAGCTGGGCCAAGTACTGGTGGTTTAATGAAATAAAGTTCCACTCGAGACTGATCCTCACAATTCTACCCGGGGCTGGAAACCGGGTCTAGTGTCCCAACAGGAGACTCATTTTGGCCAACCTTAACCAAAAGGTCCAAAACCTAAACGGAGCTTTTACGAAGCGTGCAGCAGGGATGTTGTAGCTCAGTCCAATCAAAAGGAGCGGCCGACACGAGAAAGAAAGAAAGAAAAAAAAAGAATTGAGGGCCTGCTGTTTCGCGGCCGGTAGGGGTCACCCACTTTTGGAACTTGGAAGGGGGTTCACAACAATGATCACACTGGTGCCCTGCCGCCACAAGTGCCAAAAGCCACAAACAAGGCATCAAATGTCAGCGGCCTGGCGAGCAGCCGGGAAGGGCATTTTGCTTCGACCTCCAGGAAGGGTATTTTGCTATCACCTCTGGAGGTGGTATCATTTTTTTTTCCCCCAGTTCAAGAGTTTGTGAAACTAAAGGCCTCGTTTGACACTCCTTACGAGTTCCTTGAGCCATAAGGAAATTTCCTTGTGGCTCTTAAGGGAAATTTGCGGCGGCGTTCCACTCATCTTTGGGGACCTCCCCCAAGGATGTTTCCTTGTGGCGTGCCCGTGGCCGTTTTCATACGGAAATTAGTGGTCGCGGGGTCGGTGGTCCTTGGTCCACCGTCTTTTGTCCGTGTGGAGGTGGCGTGGTCCAGCGACGTGTGGCGGGAAACGGCATGAGGCGGGCGACGGGAGAAAAAATTAACCCGGGGGGCGTCGACGTTTGAAATTCGAATTTCTAATGACGACTGCGACAACGACGACGACGTGCGGCTGGCAGCGCGAAAAAGGCGTACTGTTGAAACGGGCTCAGCGGCGACGTCACTTCTGTCCCCCGACCGTTGCAAGTGCGCATGCATCGTCGGGTGCATCCATCGCCGTCGATCTTCGCACATGGAGATACGGTTAACGGGGGCCCAAATATTCACCGTCTTCGTTGGTAATCACACAAAAAGAAAAACAAGAAAAAAAGCAAAAAATCAGCACAATATGACAGTTTCAGTGCAATTCGGTGCAAAATTCATCGAAAATAACACCCCTGGTTAACCACGTGTGTCGGCTTCTTCGTTGGGTGTGGAAGGACGACACACACGACAGCGGAGCGACGGGTCCGTGTCCAGGTCGCAACTATGGAGGGCGGCGGAGAGGGTGGACGTGCGGTGTTGACGGCTCTTGAGCTGCAGGCCGTGGCGGTGGCCATGTCTACCGTTGTTCTTCGATGTCAGCAGGAGAGGGCGCTGGGACGACTGAAGGAGCAGTTGCGCACGCGTAGACGAAGGGCATTGATGCAAGCTCCAAACGATGGCCCCGACCACATGGCGATCTCGGAGGCTGTTGTTCAGCTGTGCTACGCGTTGGGTTGCGGAGTGATTCCTCGAGCAACGCCGAGGTGGTGGATGAAGCGCATGACAGGGAGCAGGGCAGGGAGCTGCCGGTCTGTCGTTGGTCAGTCGTCAATCCATCATGTCGCCGTTCTTGGAAGATCTCCTTTTGCGAGCCGCGACAGGGAGCAGGCCGACGAAACACACGTGGAAGAAGACAACGATGAGAAGCAGCACGACGACGAGGAGTAGCAGAGGCAGCCTGTGCAGCAAGTCGGCCATGTAAGGGTCGTGGAAAGGGAAGCAGCTCCACGTCAGTGGTCCATCGTCCAGCGAAGAACTCCATCGACAGAAGAAAAAGAGAGGGAAGATCTGTGCTCCGACGTGCAAGGCGTGACGACAAGTGACGGAAACGACGATCTTCCATAATAAAATTGTCGTCATCGAACGCAGCGCCGACGTGGACAAGCATTCAAATTTCCGACCATTGTCGACAATCGCCCAGCGCAGCAGACCGCATGACACCGGCTGGGGACGCCCGATTTGACGGATGGAGGCCTCACGTGGACGGTGACCGTTTGGAGCCGTTGGGGTGTCGCCCAGACAGTGGAGGGCAGGGATGTCCTGTTCGGTGGACCACGTCTGGACCACCCTCAAACCAAAACTGTGCGTCGATGCATGCCTTCGCCGCTCCGAATCTCGCGCTTCCTTGTGCTCTGAGGGACCTCGGGAGGTCCCTTGGGGATGAGGAAAAATTGGCTGTAGCCACAAGGACGCCACAAGGAAATTTCCTTATGCTGTTTTAACTTTTTCTTTCGCGAATTGTCCCCGAGGACAGGTGGAACGAGCACTTCCTTGTGGATTTCGGGTCCACAAGGGGTGTCTAACGAGGCCCTAAATTCGAATCGAAGAGGGGGAACGGGAGCGCTTCGTGGAAGCGCTGCGCTACCGATGATACCGCCGTCCGGAAACGGCGGCGCTCTGCGTCGGCAGCAAAGCGCGGGTTACGGTGCGTGGGACGGAGCTATGGAGTACTCGGTACTCCCAAGGTTCGGCCATCTCCCTCAGCCTCGACAAGGGGCTGTGTCTCCCTGTGGAATACCAGGGAGCAGGGTAGTTCCGGATCCCTCTACAACCTTCAACGCTCAAATTTCAGGCGACTGCAACCTCTTTATGAACCCCGTTTTTGGGAAACATACATGACCAACGGCACGACGAAGGGAGAGTGAGTCCAGTGCACGGCGAATGGTGAGTCAGACAGCGGCACTTCCGGGAGCAGTGGGAGGGCAACTGGCAGTGGTGGGACTGTTGTTGTGAGGAGCACAAGCCAAGTACTAGCGACTACCTCAACCGGGAGCGTGAAGACTCGAAGTACCATGAGAAGACCTGAAGCTCTACAGGACGATGTCACCTTTGGGAAGTGGGAGTTTCACTGGTAGACGTGGGAGCGTTTCCAGTAGTGCAAAGGGAGCAGAGTATTAGTCTCGACCGGAGGTCACGATGACACGTAGAGACGTTCACTTTATCTACCCTCCCCTGCTTTAGGTATACCGGCTCCTCCTTATCTGAGCCGTTTCCTTGTTCCGTTGAACGTGGAATTATCTTCCCTTCTTTAAGCCATCTGTGCCACTCTCTGGGACTTTGAACCTAATCTTGGCTGCTCTTCTCGTTTCCGATCTTAAGAGTGTTGGTGCTCTTTCTGTTGCTTGGCTTCACTACGGTGTGAACTTAAGAGTGTTGGTGCTCTTTCTGTGGCTTGGCCTCACTACGGTGTGAATTTAGATTGTTGGTGTTCCTTCTGTTGCTTGGCTTCATTACGGTGTAAACTTAGATTGTTGGTGTTCGTTCCTTAGCTTGGTTGCCTCTAGTTTGTAACACACCTGATAGTTCCTTGCTAAGTTCTTCTCCTTTGGTATCTATACTGGGCTTGTGTTCTTCTCCTTCGGTATCTATACTGGGCTTGTCCGTAGCAGGCAACGGAATGACTGGAGGTAGTGGGAGACCTACTAGTGGTTGTGGCAGCGTTGCTGAGCTACTTAGGGCACGGCCGATTAGCATTTAGCTGATAAAAGAGCAAATCTGGGTTGTACCCATTGAGATCTAGAGTACCTGGAATACAGTACTCCCTACAGAGTCTCAAGGGTACAAGGTGGGAAACCTCGTCATGACAACCCAGGCTCCACACGGCTATTAGCTGGTCCGACAGGCCTCTCTTTTGGTTTTGATGGATCTTCCTTCGGATTTCTGCAAATCACCTGCTCCAGATAGAACTCTGTAGTTTGCTTTAGATCATTGGGTATTTGTCATTTCTTTGGCTAGTCACATTAGGCTATGGTCTCCTGCCAATGGAAGCAAGGTCTCTTCGTTGGAAGTAGTCCGAGAACTGTCCTCTTTTCTGTAACATCTTTAAGCGAAGCTGGGTAAGGCTCCCAGTCAGCATAGTGGTTGCCTCTCCTATTTCTGGTTTTGAATTTTGTTAGTCCAGCTGCGATTTTTTTTTTTGGTTGAAGTTGCCCTGAATGGGACACTGGACCCGGTTTCCAGTAAAGCCTAATCTGGGTATTGGCCCCAGGAATTCCGGGTTGAGATGTTGAGGGATTCCCGGCCTCAGTTCTCCAATTTTCTATAATACAAACTGCGACTTCAAAAAAAATAA
The DNA here is from genome assembly GCA_003427395.1 of Chara braunii. Lineage (NCBI taxonomy): Eukaryota > Viridiplantae > Streptophyta > Charophyceae > Charales > Characeae > Chara > Chara braunii. Next base: position 2,888,709 of record BFEA01000015.1, on the reverse strand, counting down.
TAATAATTCAAAAAAAATTAAATCGAACTTTGTTGGAAAAGAAATAAGTTCCAAGGATTTAGGGTTTGCGCTGTAATGACCACGCGAGACACCATTTTTGGCAATTGCCAGAAAGTCCGGCTTGTGTCTTTTGTGATTTGTTGCTGCTATATAACCGGGCTGGGTGGCATTTCAGCAACATGGGGATAGCAAAATTCGCAGCTTTTGCTGCAATGCCACCGGCTTGTGAGTACGCCCTGAACCCAGTGCTTTGCGGCAAGGCTTTGGAAGACGAGCTGTGAAACCCCAGGGCTTTGCGGCAAAGCTTTGGAAAATGCTCAGACATGACGTGGCAGACGTTTTCACTCAGTTCTGCTTTGCGGGTCCCTTGCTGTTCGGCCATTCTGAGGGGGTAGGGGAGGGGCAACACCCTCTGTTCGGCCATCCCATGTGGAAAGGAGAGCCAGGGATTGGGTGAGAATCGAGAGTAGCGGATGTGAAGTTTCCATATAGGGAAAGTTTTCCCTATCGGGTAACTGGCACCAACGGAACTGGCGAAAATTTGTGCTGCAGTGGGGTCCGCTTTTCTCTTTTCCATCGCCGGGGTCTACTATTTGGGTTTGGCGGAAGCGTTCGCCTTCGCCAGGCAGTGGGGCTTACCTCTTAGTGGGCCACATGGTATCTAGTATATGCTCCTGTTCGTAAGGTTTCATTTGTTCAGCTGCAGCAGTACCTACCGTTAATGCAGTGCATGAATCCGTGCGCACATGGGGTCTGTATTCATTCGCGTCAGAGGGGGCCTAAGACCCCCTGAGGTACTGGTTGGGTAAAAACATTGACGTAGATGTGGTCAGAGGAGCGGAGCTTTTTTTTTTTTTTTTTTTTTTTGGAGCATTTTTAGTCCGGTAAGTTGTGCGAATTTGTTTAGTCGTTTGTTTGTGAAAGGCAGCATTTTTTTTCCTTTTTTTGTAAAAGGCAGCATTTTGGAGGGGAGCATGGACCTGGTGAGATGCAGAGGGAAATTTCAAAATGCCCATTCCTGGTAGAGTTGCATTTTGACATAATTGCGCTCACATACATCCACCCCCGACCCTAACTGCAGTCGGATACATTTGGCAAGTGCTGGTGTGAGTATGCCCTAAGTCCAGTCACAGAAGACTTAACGCGATTTGGGTCCGATTTACTTTTTCGGAACCTTTATAACCAGAGTGTTACTGACCAATCGCGCTACTGGTCGTCCGCCAACATGTTCAATGAATCTGTACCGCCAGGTCGACCTGATGCATTCAAAAATAAGAGCTGGCGACTGGCGAGTGGGTGCAACTACCCTAGGGCCTAATCGCCTGACAACTGTGTTTTCGTTGAACACAACCCTTTTTTTTTTCCTTTTTTTTTTTGTTGTTGTTGAACGCAATAACCTCGCCAGAGCACGAGAACCCGAAAAATAACGAGCGATGACCGAAATGATGCGATCATGAACTTTCGTGCGAGAATGACGGCTAGGTCAGATCGAAGGCTTTTTTTTCTTTTTCTTCTACGTGCATCGAAGAGAACACTGAACACTCCGCCGACAGACCTCTACGCGCCTCTGCACAGTCTAGTCGAGGAGTGCTTCGATCACCACAACGACACGGCCAACCCTTCCATCACCAGCCACCAGTTGCCTCTTTTTCAATTTGCCTCTCTCACACACACACACACACACACACACACACACACACACACACACACACACACACACGCGCGCGCACTTGCAAGAACGTCTGCAGACACACACACACACACACACACACACACACACACACGCTCGCAAGAACGCCTGCACACACACACGCTTGCAAGAACGCCTGCACACACACACTTGCAAGAACGCCTGCACACACACACTTTTGCAAGAACGCCTGCACACACACACACACACACGCACACTTGCAAGAACGCCTGCACACACACACACACACACACACACACTTGCAAGAACGCCTGCACACACATATACACCGGCACTTCTGACCATGCCAATAGGTCAAACACACGCACGCTTCACACGCACGCTTCATACCCTACCGCGTAACTCACACACACTCGCATGAAAGAATGCACGCGCGCGCACACACACACACATGCACACACAACCTCCTGATGAGTCGGTGAAAGTCCCACGAAACAGTCTGGCACAGGCATGCTATTTTTGAGTGTATAGCGAATATGACAACACACAGACCACACACACGCACACACACACACACACACACACACACACACACACACACACACACACACACACACACACATAAGCAAACGCATACGCTTAACCCCCTGCCAACAGCTGTGACATATATGTCAGTTTACAAAACCCCGACCTGCACTGTGGCGGATTTACAACTGGGCTACGGCTTCCGCTCCTCCCCCACTGGAAGGCAGCCCTGCAACTTAATGGAATTGCACATTGACACCCCCCTCCCCCTCCCCCTCGCCATCCCCCTCGCCCTCCCCCTCCCTTGCCACAGTATCATTGACGTTGAGGTGGCATTATCGTCCGCCTAGTCAAAGGTACTTATATCAGATGAGCGAGTCTTACGACTCCCTTCCTTGTACCAAGGTCTACCCGCATTGTAATACAACTGCAATTGTGGCCAGTTGTCCTCACAGTACTACGCACATGGCATCCTCGCCTATTTTCACTGGCAAGTTTGTTTTCGCACGTTGCAGCAGTGGCCATTTATATCATTACTTCAAAAAAGCAGCAACGACTCCCCTGATTGGCCAGCAACAACTTCATCTATTCCCACATTCATTCTGCAGCCTGGTGCTCCAAAAAAGTCACAAAGCCACCCTTTCTCTGCTTCTCCTCGACTTTTAGGCCCCTCCCCCTCCCCCCCCCATGCAATCTTCCAAACCCCTTATAGGGGCCCCCCATCCAACCAAAGTCTTTCAAAGCTTGACTAGGTTCGTCAATCTTTGCCACTTGCCCAGTGACACTAAGGGCCCCCCATCCACTCTTCTTCTCCCCCTCTTGTCAAGGAGACGGAGGGAAAAAAAAAAAAAAGAAAAAAAAAAAGAAGCAGAATGCAGTGGCCAGTCTTGTCAAGGACAGGGAGGGCAAAAAAAAAAAAACAGAAGCAGAATACAGTGGCCAGTAAGGGAGCAGACCACAGGGTCCTCCTGCATCCCTCTCCTCAGTCTCCTGTGTGTCCAAGAAGAGGGGGAGGACATGCAGCACTTGTTTGATAGCTTGCACTGATTATTGAGCTGCAGTTGCAGTTGGAGCTGCAGCTGCAGAACCTACAGTCACGACTTATAGACAATCCTACCCAGTTAGACCAGAGAAGAAAAAAAAAAATTGAGAATGTTGTAGTACAAAGGGAGGGGTCAGACCCCGCAGGAGGGTCTTCTGCACCCCTCCTTTATGTCCAATAAGAGAGAGGAAGTGGGGAAATTAAGCCACTGGAGAGATGGAAATGGAAAAAAAAACATGCAGAATACTGTGCAGTGGTAGCCAGTAAGGGAGCGCACACCACACGGGTCTTATGCACCCCTCCTGTGTGTTCAAGAAGCGGGAGGAAGAGGAGGAAAACCAGTACTACGGGAGTGTAGAGGGAGTGTCTGCTCTGCTCTTATCAGCACTCCCTCTACTCCCCGTTGCCGATGTTTGCAACAAAAAAAAAAAAAAAAAAAGAGAGAGATTGGAGAATTATACAGTCGTCGCCGCCAGTCGTAAAGGCGCGGGTCTTCCGCTCCCCCTCCTATCGTGTCCACTCCACTCTCACCACATCCTTCCTCCCTTACTTAATTCTCTCCCTCCCTCAACCCCCCTCTCCCTCCCTCAACGGGCCTTCTGTGCCCTCCTTTCCCACCCATCCATACTGATTGCCAGATGATGCCATGCTATCTATCTATCCTGGATGATGCCATGCTATCTATCTCTCCTGGATGATGCCATGCTATCTATCCTGTATTTTGCGAGCCCGCTGCTATCCCCTTCATCGTGATGATGAGTGTGTCTTCGAGGCCTGGGGCGAACTCTGTGCCAGGATTACGCTCGACGAGATCTTTCATGACGGCGTCTTTCTCTGTCCCCTCCTTCCTCTCGCAATAAAGAGCACCTGTGCTTCGCATCTTGTTCAATGTGAGCGCTTGTAGGACATGCAATGGGGTCATTAACGGCTCCCGCAGGATGAGCCTTTGCCTGAGAGCCGTGTTGTTTTCCAGAAAGCTCTTATGACCCGCCACCTTGAGCAGCAGCTCCTTCATGTCCTGGAACTTGTATCGCAGCTCGTGCCCAAATTGGCTAAGTTCTTTTGGCGCCAACAGGGAGTCGTACATGGCAAAGATGCGCGGGTCCGCCTTGGCAAGGATCATCTCGATGAGATCGAGGGTTGCCCGGAAGAAGGGCCACTCGCTGTGCATTTGCTGCAGCTTCTGCAGGTTCTCCGGCTTCTGTTCCATCACGTGACGCAGGGCTGTGCCAATCCCCAGCCAGACTGGAAGGTGGAGCTTAGTCTGGGTCCAAGCGAACACCCACGGGATCGCACGCAGGGATTGCACATCGTTCATCGTCGTGCGCTTCGACGGCCGACTGCCAATGTTCATCTTACCGAACTGAAGAACAGGGGTCACTGCTTGGAAGTAGGGAACGAACTGCTTGTCCTCAATGATCCTTCGGAACTCATCCCTGGAGATGTCAGACATCTCCTGCATGAGAGCAACCCACTCGGGGCGGGGTGCTCGGGGTGGACACATGCTGGCCTCGAGAGTCGCAGAAGTGTAGCGCTCGAGCGATCGGAAACACAACCTTTCCTCGCCGAATGCGTGTTCTATGATCTCTCCCTGAACCGTCAGCCGCAGAGAGCCTTGGATGGTCCCTGGTGGCTGGGACAAGATACCCAGGTGAACGGGACCACCACCGCGACCCACAGTCCCACCCCTCCCATGAAAGAGTGTCACTTTCACGTTGTACTTCTTGGCAGTTGCCACTACCTCCTGCTGGGCTTGGAACAAAGCCCAGGCTGCTGCTAGCCTCCCTGCATCCTTGCCCGAGTCCGAGTAGCCTATCATTACTTCCTGCCGACCGTTGATCATTTCCCGATACCAATCAATCGAGAACAATCGATCCATGATCTTAGGGGCATTGACGAGGTCCTTGAGCCGCTCGAAAAGCGGCACGACCCGAAGAGGTTTCTTCACTCCGCACTCCCGCTGAATCAAGTAGACTGCAAGGACATCAGACGCGGCAGTCGACATGGAGATCACGTAAGCGCCGAAGGAATCGGATGGCAGCTCGCTGACGATCTGGCACGTGTCCAGAATCTCCCTGACGTCAGGCGAGGCTGTCAGGTCTGGACCAAACAACGGTCGTTTTCCCTGCAGCTCCTTGAGCAGGAACTCCTGCCGCTTTTCCTCCGGCCATTCCCTGTACGACCCAAGCCCCAGGTGGCTGGTGATGGCTTGCAACACGTCGGTGTGGCGCTCCGACTCCTGCCGTATGTCCAGCTTCACGATGACAAGGCCAAAACAGGCCACCTGACGCATGAAGTTCAGCAGCCCCCCATCGGCTATGTTCTTATCCCCTACAGAGCAGAGGGAATCGTAACAGACTCTCAACATCTCCATCAGCTGCTCCGCTGAGGTGAACGTGTCCGCCTCTGGAATCGACGAATAGCCCATTTCCAGAAGGTTCATCATTCTCTCTCGCGTGTGAAACAGCTTGTCCCTGATCGCACCAAGAAGCACACGGTAGGGTTCCGATGGAGGACTGCTACTCCAGAACTCTCGGTAATGTTTGACCGATTCTTTCTTCATCGACTCCTCAACGATTTGATTGGCCAACGCCTTCAGCTCGCTGTTGCACCGCCACATGGACAGCTCAAACATCAGCGGCTCGATCTGATTGTAATACAGATTGGCAGCCATCAATCGGGCCACAAGACACACGTCCCAGGTCACGGAGGCTGTCACACGCGGGTTCCCATCTCGGTCTCCTCCCATCCAACTGCTGAACTGCAGAATCGGTCTGTCGTAAGGCAGACGCTCCTGAATGCCAATCGCTTGCAGAGCAGTGTCTACGCGGCGCAAAAAGCGCGGAACGCCTTCCCAAATCGTCTCATGGAAATAACTCATTCCTGACCGCATTTCGTCCTGAGGCTTGGGTGGGATGCGGCGAATCTCATCCGTTCTCCACGCCGATTGAATCTCTCTCTGTATCTCTTCCACCATCTCCTTGAGGTCGTTAGGCATCAAGTTGGGCGTTTCATGAAGGCGAAGAAGGTTTCTCTTGATCTTGCAAAACTTTGTCAAAAGCGTGCGACGAATCGATTGCGTAGGATGCGCAGTCAGAACCAGATCGACGGTCTGGGACTTGAGAGCAGCGAAGATCTCCTCCGGGGTTTTGCCGAACTCCAAGAGCTTCTGAAGCGTCTCTGGGAACGTCGACTCTGTCAGCGCGCTCCCTTCGTCCGATATGTTGCCTGTCTTCACCTGTGATCTCCTCCTCAGAGACATCTGCACCTCTTCTGCTATGTTCTCTAAGTTCAGCATGTGCGAAAATGCGCTCGCTGTCAAGATCGCATCCCCCGGACAGAACTGGTCCATGAAGGTCTCTAGACGCACCAAGTCCTCGTTGCTACAGGACTTGGAATACATCCCCCCTAGACTATAGCACGTCCTAACCTTCCTAGCGATTTCAGGCCCGTGATGATTTAACAGAGTGTCCAAGAAGAGCTGCAATAACAAAGCGTCGTCAGCGAAGAGAAGATCGTCGTCAGCTACACGGGGAATAAAGCTCGTGCCGTCCAACAACGTGTTATCTACGACAGTCAGTGGGCCCACGTGTCCCAACGCGAGCCGCGGACTCTCCAGAGTATTATGCCTTCGAAGGACGGGCATGCTGCTGGGCTCCGACGACCCTGAACCTGCCCCTGAACCCGGCGCTGAACCCGCCGCCGCCGCCGACGAACCCAACCCCGGACTTGACCTTTTCCCCGAGAACGAACCATGGTGGTCCCCCTTCAACACCGCCTTCTTATCCCCCATTTTTTCCACCCGAATCGGGTCTTCTTTTCAGATCAGATTCCGATCTCGGAACCAATCAATCGATCGAGCTTTATTACCATTCACGCGACTCGACTGGGTATGTGTAGCCGCGCGGATTGATGAGAGCTTGTTTCCGTCGTCCACGTCAGCGACCAATCAACAACAGAGAAAAACCAATTGACCCACCAACAACACACACACTCCCAACTGAAGGACCAATCGACCCACCACACGCCACACGCCACACGCCACACGCCACACGCCACACGCCACACGCGCACGCACGCCTTCTCGTCGCCTCCTGGCTCCGGCGCCTCACTCACTCACCCCGCTCCTTCGCTTCTCTTACTCTCTCCCATCTACATCTCACGAACCAACAAAACCATCAGCTTCTCCTCAGTGTCCTCACCTTCACGCCCCCCGCCACCTATTACCAACCGTGTCCTGGCATCATCCAGATATCCTGCTCTTTTTCCCCTTAATTTACCGGGACGTCAACAACAAAACGACTTCCGGTTCTCTGCGTCTCTCTCTCTCTCTCTCGTCTCCAGTCGTCTCCTCCAGTACGCTTCTCAAGTTTTCGTTGCCGTCAACAACGACGACGCCTTGGCAGTCAACCTGCACCACTGCCTGGTGCTTGCACCAATCCCAATCCCATGACAGTGAGAGCAGCAGAGTCTTCCTGCAAAAGAGAGAGAAAAAAAAAAAAAAAAAAAAAAAAAAAAAAAAAAAAAAAAAAAAAAAAAAAAAAAAAAAAAAAAAAAAAACACGTCTGCAGCGCCAATCAACTTCTGCAGCCGCAATCCCATGACACAGAGAGCAGCAGAGCCTTCCTTTAAAAATAAAAAAAAAGACCACGTCTGCAGCGTCAATCAACTTCTGCAGCCGCAACTTCGCGATCCGCCTCATACACCCTCAGAGATCTTATTAGACGGTACAGAGATTTGTTTATGCCCGTTTTAGATTGCTTAATATTATTATAATATTATTATTACAAACTCATCCAATCATTCATTCATGCTCATAGTCTTGCGGTCAACGACGACGCTTGGCAGTCAAACTCCACCAGACTGACCAGTAGCACTGCAGCAACAATTCAATCAGGCAGGGCAGAGTAGTAGCGGAGACTTTCCCGCAAAAAACACGTCGGCAGGGCCAATTTCGCGATCCACCCACGCACTGCACGCACCCTTAGGCTATATACCTATACCTGTCACGCGTAGAGTCGAATACCCCTATATGACATGCAGATGGGTTACTTACGCCCCTTTTACTTCACTTCCCCAGTACTGCAGCAACAATCCAATCATGCAGGCAGAGGGGCGCAGTGCCCCTGCAAAAAACTCATCGGCAGGGCCAACTTCGCGATCCACCCACCCACCCTCTACCTATACCTGTCACGCGTAGGTCCGCAGACCTGCACAGGACATGCAGATGGGTTACTTACCCCCCCTCCACTTCATTGCAACCCCTCTTCATAGGCCTGCCGTCAATTACGAGGCCTGCCTGACAGTCGACTTCAACCTTCAACATTACTGCAGCAACGATCCAATCAGTCCAATCAGGCAGGCACAGACATAGCAGCGCCAGCTTCGACGTCCACCCACGCACCCTATATACCTGGTACGCCTCGGTGAGCGCCGCTCGTCGCCTTTCAGGTCGGTGAGCGCCGCTCTTGCTCACACTACCGTCGTCTTCCAAACACAACGCACGCATTAATGGTTCTATACATTGTATACAAGCTACCTCGCTGGGTCCCGGACAGTCAAAGGGAGGGTGCGTTGTGTTCGGGGGACGAGAAGATATGAGCACTTTCCCAAACGTATCCGAATGTGACCACAATCCCTGTCCGACGTGGATGCATCGGACAGCAACGACGTCCAGGGCTGAGTCGAAAATGTGAGCATATGCCCTCTGATGACCTCTGACGTCGGAGGCCCACGATTCAGCCGCTAAGCAGATAGGCATTCGATTCTTTTGTGTTATGCGTGTCATCCTTGCGCAGAGGGGCCATGCTAATCTTCTTTCCTGTATCGTTCCAATTTTATTTTTTCCCACGGTATTCGTTAGTCAAAGACGAAAGAATAGTCCGCCAGTTGAGCTGGACACGCTGCTAACGGATGTCCCGAAGGACAGATAGGCATTCGTACTGACCGGAGCAATACAGGAGGTAGAGCATATCTCCTCGTCCATGCGTGCGAGAAGCCACCCCTAAGAAGTTTCCCAAATCGGAGCGAGAAAGAATCGCCACCAAAAGAAAAAGGGAAAATTTGTCTGCCGCCCCTGTAATGGTGCCTCTCCGAAATGCCACTTACCCTGTTGTGCCCCTCTGACCACGATTCAAATTTCCCATGAAACCGCGGCGTCGGCTGGGCCTCAAATATTTTTGTTATGCCCCTACCGGTACCCATTCAAAATTTTCATTATGCCCCTACCGGATAGCCAATGAGTACCAGCGCCAAAATTTTCCATATGCCCCTATCAGTAGGGTGCAGGTTTTCAGCGCACCTCTGTGGCTACGTGCATGGTGGCCACTTCATTTCTCTCTCTCTCTCTCTTTCTCTCTCTCTCTCTCTCTCTCTCTCTCTCTCTCTCTCTCTCTCTCTCTCTCTCTCTCA
>BFEA01000015.1:2845094-2856738 GCA_003427395.1 Chara braunii | reverse complement strand
TTTTTTTTTTTTTTTTTTTTTTCTCTCTCTCTCTCTCTCTTACGTCGAAAGATACCAACAATGTCTTCATACATGACCCCCACTTCCCAACTACATCGTCAAAAGAAAAATATGTGTGTGTGTGTGTGTATTTATCTATCTATCTATCTATATATATATATGTGTGTGTGTGTGTGTCTGTCTATCTATATCTCTCCATTACAGTTATTTCCCTTTTGACGATGTGGTTGGAAAGTGGGGGTGATGTATGGAGACGTTGTTGGTATATTCTGTCGTAAGTGGCACCCAGTTCCCAACCATGTACAATGTGAGGTTTTTCTTGTATGTGTATTGTTCATATTGCATTGCAAAGAGTTGCCTCCCACACATATGTCTTCAAAAGACAGGAGTATTTTCTCTGTCTCTGTCTCTCTCTCTCTGTCTCTCTCTCTCTCTCTCTCTTCCCCCCTCCCTCTCTTTCACTGTCTCTCTCTCTTTCGTTCTCTCTCTCTCTCTCTCTCTCTCTCTCTCTCTCTCTTTTGTGGGTTTTATTTTAATCTATTTCGAGTTTGTCTGTCATTTTCAGTCTGTGTCGGTTTTTTACGAATACAAGTGCACGTGACATCATACTTCAGTACCAAGCACATCCAACGCATATTGCAATAAACGTAAAGTATATAGAAAACCCCAATTGACACACTCCATTGCACGACCGAATGCTCTCCTATGTGGATCATCGAACACACATAATAACATTGAATGTTGACCAGTCATTAGACATTGATCATAATTCCATCACAATTACATCCACTTCCATGATCTTTCCATCATAAATTCATCACAATGCTACCACATTTTCATCACGATCTTCAACACAAAGTCTTGTGCTCAACTATTGATCAACATCGTATCAACAAATTATCATTTGTTTATCAACACAAAGTTCAACAGTTTAACATATGACTTTGTATAGTCTAAGATTGTATAACTTACAAACGTTGGTTTTCATCACTTCCTGTAGAACACGGGGCATGTGCTAGAATGAACTTTATTTATTGTATTGAATAAAATTAAATTAATTTAATTTTATTCAATACAAAAAACAACAAATTTTATTTTTTGATTCTTTGCCAGAAACGAATACTTGAATGATATCTAACCTAAATTATGCATTTTTTGAATGATTCGTTAGGATTTCACTCGCGTACAAGGCCACGATCCGTTCCTGTAAGGCTTACCTCTATCATCGACTGACCTGTTTTGGTCTATCCCTAGGAAGGCGCTACCTCGGGACTCTCTTGCCTAACCCCTCCTCTAACAGGACCCCCCCATTCTATCCCACCTGCGGCCCTGCCTCCACAAACCAAAGCCCTGAGGTAACCAACTGACGTGATCAATCTCTTCACAATATCCCTACCTGGATCCCAACTACCTCTATAGAATATGATCTGCCTGGTGTGTGATGCGCAACCTCACACCTCGGGCGTCGTCCCATACCCACGAACGCCGATTATAGTAATTGGGGGTGTGGTCGAGGATTTTTGGTCGGTGGGGTTGCATCGCCCGGGCGGAACGGGGGTTTCTTGTTTCGTACCAAGGCGGGTCTTGAATTTGGGCCGTCGTCAATGGCAAAAGAGAGATACAAGGGAAGGAAAAGAACTTATTTCGAGACGACATGTTCTATCCGGTTTTCAAAAACTTGCGCTCGGTCGAGAGGGCTGCAAGCGGCGTGTTACCCGACCGACCATGAACAAAACCAGAAGGAAATGAAAAGGGGTCGGGGCGGAGAGGAATTCACCTCTCCTTTCACGCTAGGTTCATGCTCACTCGGTGGCGGAAGGCCCCAAAAGGCGCCGAGCTGTCATGCCTCGGTGTTTGATTCATCAAGTCGGCGTGGGCGTTCCGGTGCAGCGTCGATTAGTGTAGGTTGGGTTGGGGAAACCCAGGTCCTGAAGTTAGCTAGGAGCACACCCACGCTACGGGAGAGTTCTAGGAATCGAGCCGCGCCTTCATATCCCAGGACTAATCCTCTCCAGGAACACGAATCTCCCTGGCGACACCAGCGGTAGTTAAACCGAGGCTGCCACGTGGCGTGGACAACAGACCAGGGTAACACTGTCAGATCAGTGTGGGGCAGGATTAGGGGCGGGGAAGAGAACCGGTCAATCAACACAAACCCACTCCCTCCTATGTGGCAGGCCCTGGTGGAGTTATGCAGATGAATCTCCTCGGTTCGTCGCAGAGTGTTTCGTACATCCGCATCATAGTACACGCTATCGTCGTATGCGATCGCGAAGGACGGTAGCACGCTGCGATGGACCGATGCGAAGGTTGAGCACGGGCGATGGCCCACGCTCATGTTCGACGGGACGAACACTGACTCCATACAAAGACCAATGGAACCCGCCTTACTCTCTCTCTCTCTCTCTCTCTCTCTCTCTCTCTCTCTCTCTCTCTCTCTGTGTGTGTGTGGGCTCACAGATCTGGCGTCGCGATCGCCGTTTAGTTATTAAGACGAGTGTGACCCCAGTCGAGTCGCGGAGATATTAGCCGCACCATGGGGACACAGGCGACTGATATCCCCGGTTGTCGAGTGCGAGTCGTGGGGCGACACCAGCCTAATTGACCCAGATCCTCCACACGCATAAAGGGAGAGGAAGGAAAGAGTTTAGCAGCGATCCCCGCGCATACACGTGACGTTGGGATCAGTAAGGGGTCGGGGAAGGAGGGAAATCCAACACACTCATGCATCCATGCAGACAGTCGACACCTAGCATTCCGCAAAATTGCCTGTAAGCACCCACACATCTGCTCATTCATCTATCTTGGACAGGGAGAAATTCAACATCCATTGACTCCCGCACAACAGCATGTATACAACAAAATACCCATACTTTGGGACTTTGCACACCGTGACATCACACTTGGACAAAGCAGCAATGGAGATAAAAGTGAGTCCCTCACTATTCAAAATTTCACGCACGGATGGCCTCCCTCAGGCGCAGCCCCCATCCAATCCGAACTCCCAATAACCATAGCCACAAGGCCCTGCCGCTGTTCAGCGTTCGATCTCCACCGCCGCTTTGTCACTCCGACTGTCTTACCCCAAGTCTACCGCTAAGCCCGTCCCACGTCGTCACTAGGCCCGTCACTTGGGCACGTCAATCCTGTTCGACGCCGCGGACTTCGTGCAAAGCTCGCGCAACTTTGCAACTGAGATCAAAGAGGAGGAGAGGAAGGGACTGCAAGAATTTATAGCGCGGAAGGTGACGGGGTGTCAGCGCAAGGTGCGGATAGCAAGGGGTGTAGATGAGCAGGACAGAAGAAGGCCGAGGTGCCGGAGGATCGAAAGAGGCGGGTCGAAAGTTCGGTGTAATTGGGGTGGTCGTTCAAGTGGTGCGTGCTTTCCGCTTTCACCACATTGATCCAACCATCCCAACTACTCAGCCAATCACTCGCGACAACGGGTAACGAGAGGATCGGACTTTGCACGCAGGAAGACGAAGAGGCATGCAAGAAGGGAGCTCGCAGCAAGAAGGGAAGATGAGGCGGAGATGCAAAGCGAGGGAATGGGTTTACGCGGCAAACAAAAAATTGAAAAACAGTCGCTCGTGGGTTATTACGCAAGAAATAAAAACTTTCCGCCCACACTAATTCCTAACCGTTTCTTGGATTTCTCAGCGTGGTTGCTAACCGTCCACGCGGAAAAGGAGAAAAAAAGAAAAATACATGTTTCTGTTTCGTCCCCCTTCCAAAAAGAAGAAGAAAAAGAAAAGGAAAATAGACCCCGCTTTTCTCGATCAACCAGAATCCATATTTAGAGGCTTACCTAGGGTTTTTCCCCTAAGGGTACTGAAAGCTGCTGAGTACGGATCCTGGCTTGGCACAGGCGTGATCAGTCTTGAACCCTCAACCTCTTCTATACAGCTCCTAGCTCAAACCCACAGTGACTGAGGTACAGTCATGCACTGCACTCGACTGGGGGACAAGTACGTGGGGTGCCAACATAGCACCAACTATGTGTGAGGGAGGTTGAAGGCCGATGGAATCGAACCCGCAACCTCCCCGTGGCAACACCAGAGCTCTAACTCACTGAGCTACCACGCCCTACCTTAAGCCCCACCTTACCCCTCTATTCATTTTTTTTCTTCCCCCAGGGTTCTTTCACTCCACAGTTGTCTACATGGTTCTCTTGTTTTTTCTTGAAGGAAAAGAAGTGCCCTTGGAGAGGGGGAAAGAATAAAATCAGATTCAAGTGGACCCTTTTCTTTTTGTTGTTAAACAGTTACAGCGTAACAGTGAAGCACTCTAGAAAGAACAAGGGATCATAAGTTTTTCTGTTTATTGAACTTCAAATTTTAAAACATTATTATTATTGTAACTGTTCTTTTTTTTGTTTTACTGGATAAGCACATGGATTATGGAATTGAACACGATTTACGACCCCCGGGGCTAGGTCCCACTTACACGAATTAAGCCATATTGACCGTAGATAGTTAAGATCAACGGCCAGAATCTCTTAATCCGTGCAAGTGGGACCTTGCCCCCGATAGAGGTATCGCCTTGTGACGCTTTCGCGAAAAGAAAAAAAAGAAGGAAAAAGAATCGGACATGATCTGGGCTTCGCAATCAAAACTTTGGATTCGCTACAAACGATCTTCCCCGGAATAGGATAGATTCCTGTCATGTCTGCATTTGACCAGAAACCAGCATCACATTCATCCTTGGAATTTGGAAGGATGTGGCCATATTCACAGGGGCCCTGTGTTTAGAGGAATAGGAAAGGATATGTTGTTCCAGAGCTGTCCAGGGGCGCAGTTGCACTAGCAAAGGGGATTGGATGAAGTGCCTGAATGTGGATGTGTTTTTTGCAGGGGTGCAGAAAAGAAGAGTCAAACGCGGTTTTCTGCTCCTCTCCACAAACACGTCCAAGTTCAGGCATTAAATTTAATCCTCTTTGCTGGTGGGACCTTGCCCCAGGGTTCACATTTCCGCAGCTTTGGTCATGCATCCGTGGCATGCAGTGGTGGTTTGAAGGCATTCATGATGACTACTGACTTCCCTGAGTAGAGAGCATTGTCATTATAGCTGTATGTATTCAAGTCCAAATTCAGGCCAGATACAGCAATAATGACCATGCCTTCTCTCCAGGGGAAGATCCTTGGTGGGTAACCTTCAACCACCATCCAGGTAACATTATGATTGCAGTTTGCCAGAGTGCAAAAGTATGACTCCATTTGTTGAGGGGGGCACCAATCCTAGGCACTACTAGGGTTTGCGCTTCTGACTGATGGATCAACTCTAGCAGGTGCATGTTATTGAGCTCAGATTCATCAATAACCCACAATGAGGTGATGAAAATATGACCCATAGGTTTAAAATTCATTTATAAATAATAAATACATGCATATCAATGATGCTCTCATGATCAATCAGTGAAACTACAACGAATTAGTCAGTCACAGCCCCTTCTTTGTTGTCCCCTTCTTCCTCTCTGTCTACGCTTTACCGGGCAGTTATATATATGGTGAAACTCCGACGAAACAGTTTGTCACAGCCCCTCGTTTGTTGTCCTCTGCTCTCTCTCTGCCTTACCGGGCAGTTCTGTTTGTGACGATATACATATATAGTCAATTATATTGTCAACACATAGGTATATAATATATATGTTTTTTGTCGAATGACTGACTCATAACTTTGTACAGATCAGGTTGTGCAGCTATAGATGTGAACCACGGGCAGGTCATTTCCCGTTTCTGGGAGGAATGGCTAGGAGGATTGAGGGGGGGCTGGATAGCCAAGGTGACATGGTCAGAAGACGAACAGATGGAACATCACACGACCGAGGAAGAAGATCCTTACATCGAAAAGAAGCGGGACTACAGGCTGCAGTTTCAAGAATGGACGGCTATCGATCCAAGGTTCCCAATTTCACACTCATACCGGCGCAGGACTTTGGGGACCCCTTCCCTCCTCACCCGCTGTCAGTAGTGGAATCCTGCTAGAAGGGGTCTAGTCGGTGTGCGACCAAGTTTTATTTTCCTCTTTTCTCTTTCTTTCTTTCCTCTTCCTTCTTTTTTTCTTTGTTCCTTTTTCCTTTCTTCTTCTCCCCCTTCTTCCTTTGTCCTCCAATGGTCCTAACAGACTACTCAGGCATCAGCAGTTTCCATTATCCATTATCATCCAGTACTAGACAAGGGGGGAGAGGGATGGCCCAATGCCACGGAGCCCAGTGCCCCCCGGGCCCAACGCGTTGGCCCCCCTCCCGCCCACCTTTGTCCCTGCTCAGTTAATCCCGTGAGACCCACGGTAATCAATGCTGGCAGGGGGTTATCTTTTCACTATGCATCTGGATTCTGTATTAAGGGACGCTGGACCCGGTTTCCAGCAGGTGTGGCTCCCCACCAATATATGGAGCAGCCCGGTAGGCAAGGCCTCAATCTCGGTGGTGCCCTTACCATTCCCAGGGGAAAAAAAAAAAAAAAAAAAAAAAAAAAAAAAACGAGGATAGAGGTTTTGCACAAAGGTATAAAAATTAAAAATTAAAAATTAAAAAAAAGATGTGAACCACAGGGCTGAAAGAGTTGAAAAAAAAAAAAAAAAAAGAAGAGTTGGTGTGGTTACCAGATTTCTTGGTAGTCTGATGAATCTAGTACAGATGCAGGGGTTGATGACAGGGCAGCAACTGTTTTTTTTTTTTTTTTTTTTTTTTTGGATCAAGGGGCGGCCATAATGTCGTATGATCCAGGCACTCTGGCCTGGGTCATACGACAGCGGCTTTCGAATTATGAAAGCTGGAAAACGGGTCCAGCGTCCCTCATATCAGAGAAAAGTTACAATCCATTCCAAAACTACTCTGCAAATTTAACGAAATGACAAAATCCCTATTGCGCACAACACGGATAACCTAAAGAAAAAAAAACAGCAAAAACAAGCCCTACAAAGGCAAAGCCTACCACCCTTGAATATCACCCAACCCTGAGATCCACCCTGCCTCCCGCGCGGCAGGGGTCTGTGACCACAGACCCCAGAAACCCACCCACCTCCTAGTGATTCAAAGCAGATCACTCCACCCCCCAGGTTGCGTACCCTAAAACACCAACTCCCTCCATGATGGTGCATTAGCAAACCCGCAGAAGGGCACCATCTGTTGACTGGATGCTGTTACGAAAAGCTCTCGCAGGCTCAGTGCACAATTTTTTTTTTCTTTTTCTCCGTTATTCCTTCAGTATATGCAAAATCCTTTTTTGGTGCAAGATACAGGTACCTTTGCTGCTTGGAAAATACCGGGCCTCGGGTAGGCATCCGACCTTTTCGGAGGCCGAAACGAACTGACGGCCGCCGATCAGATTTATCAATGGCAGCCGTCGTCGGGCCCGACCTCCGAAAATTCAGGCGTTTGGGAAAACAGCCAGTTTTCCCTATTTTCCCATGCGGGAAAGGTACTAGTGGTTTAAAAAAAAAAAAAAAAGAATCTTTTTTTGGCGGGGGTAGCTTCAGTAGAGTCACAAAAAAGAGTTATAATTGCAGTATGGGGCAAGATACAGTTTGGAACTGCACTTGGGAGTCGGGACATATATGGGGCAAGATACAGCTTGCAATTGCACTTCGGGCAAAATACCTGGCCAGAAAGCTGGGTTGTATACATTGCCCGGACTGCAATTTGAAACTGTATCTTGGCCCATAGTGCAATTATAACTCAATGACATTTTTGTGACTCCCGCATGTGCTGGGAACCAGGCCCAGAGTCCCTTATGAAGACATTGGAAGATATTAGAAAAAGCTATCTGGTCCGGGGCCATTACCCGAGCCAACTGGACCTAGAGGAAAGAAATTATCTAAACCCCATGAGACTCCAAGGGACTTGAGAGTTAAAATTGAGGCAGCTGCTTAAACACCAATTACTCGGGACACCAATTACACCACACGAAAGTGGGTGGCGGGATAGATGGCATTCATGCACCCTCTGCAATTCAAACCCCATCATAGCTCATATCATCGGCAAGCATAACACATGCACACATGCGAGGATTTTAAGTCCTCGACATACCTGCATCTGACCCCTACAACAAACACATGCCCCCCCTAAGTGAGACATCATGGTGGCCGAGAGGGGGGGGGGAGAGTAAAGTGCATCACAGCGGTGGAGCGGGAAGGGCTCGCTAACTCGATACTTTACATGGAGTCAGAGGATGAAGAAGATGAAGAGAGAGAGTTGTGACGGGAGGAACGCTCAATGGCCGCGGTCGGCGCGTCAAAGCGAGCAAGTAAGTTTGCGGCACGAGCGTCTCAGGCGCGATTTTGGAGTGCACGTTGTTGGGTGTCATGGGGAGCCAGGGTGACACGCAGAAAGGGGGTAGGGGACTGGGAAAAGAAGGCTCGTAGAAATGAAATCTAACAAACTTCTAAAATTGGATGAAGAAAAGTTCAGAGTCGAATTGAGTGACAAAGATGACAATTTTCAATTCCGGCAAGAAAATGAGAGGAAATTTTCACAGAACAATGTGGGGCATAAAGGAGGCTTAGATCTCTGTGAGAAAAATTCCGCTAAAAAAAAAAAAGAAAAGAAAAAAAAAGATTCCGCTAACCTGGAAACCAACGTCCCACGGCCCAGGTGGACCGCCTCTTCATCCCTCTTCGGGATGCAAAAAAAAACAGACTTTATTTGCAGAAAAGAAACCCAGAAAAAAAAAAAAACCCACCTAGGGCCAAGTCCCACTAGCAGCGTTGAGCTACCTCAAGGCCTGAATCTGGACGTGTTTGTGGAGACTTGCAGTTCAGGAAACTCAACACCATTTCTGCACATCTCCTCAAAAGCCTCCAGATTCAGGCGTCGAGGTAGCTCAACGCTGCTAGTGGGACTTCGCCCCTGCACATCGGTCCATCAACCTGTCTACAGCTGGAAACCAGGTCCAGTGTCCCTTCATCCCTGAGAAAAGCAGAAAACATCGGAAAATTGCATATGTACCCCACTTAAAGATGGGAGTACCTGCTACACACAGTCCCAGTCCCAGTGCCAACTTGCACCTATACCCGGAAAATGGCTGGTGGAAATTGTTTCATGCCAAGGGCTGACGTGGACCCAGGTTGGTACTGCGAAAGCGCTGTTATAACCAACTACCGGAATGCAGAAATTATGGACATACGAAGGCAAAATAATGGGCATGCCCGGGACCTGAGGTGGACCAGCCAAACTATCCATATACCCTGCTACCACATGGCTGAAATTATGCTCACATCCAGCAGCCATTGGGCCAAAATGGTCCACTTGGTGGGCATGAGCATAACTTCATGGTCTTGCAACCGAGGGCTTGCGGGACTGGGTACACCGCACAGGGGAAAAGCCGGGTACTACGCAAAGTTGAATGGGCTCCGGGCATAGATGCAAGTTCACGCTGGGACTGGGTATAGCGGGTATTCCCATCTTTATGTAGGTTCCAAAAAACAAAGGTTTTGGTACTCTTTCAAAAGAGTGGGCCAAGCACAGAGGGGCTGCCGGGAGTCGGGGCCACCAGCAACCCCCGCCCGTGCCTCTGGCTCTCTTTTCTTTCTTTTGCTTTCTTTTTTTTTTTTGCTGGGAACCACGCCCAGCGTCCCTTTTGATTTTTTTTTGGAATACAGAAAAGAAATGGGGCCATTACCCGGCTTAGGATGGGAAATGCAATGGGAGAACAAACAAGCAGGAAACCGGGATGTGACGTTCAACCTCACATCGCCCTGTGCTGTCTTCCGGTCGGAGTGTCTAAAATGCGGAAAAGGCCCTGAAAGAACAGCAAAATGGGGTGTGCCACGGATTTTTGGAAAATTGAGTGTGGAGGCACAGACAGAACTGAAATCTCCCGTGTGGTCCTGGTTTTAACGAGAAATGGCCATCGCCACGCGGGAAAGGCAGGCGTATCAACGTCTATCCAATCCAAAAAGTATCTCTAAACTTCCATGTAGGCTACGCAGCGGCTTTTCGAACGGAAAGCCGGGGGTACACACGCGGGATCACGTTTTCGAATTAGATCCCGCTGTCGCTCACCACAAAGTTCAGAATCCGGCGTGGAAGGCTGCAGTCCGGTCGCTCTTTCTTTGAACTCGTCCTCGCCACGTGTCCGATTGTAGAATCCCTTTTTCTGATAACGCTTTGTGCGGCGGCAATCATTGCAGAGAGTGTTAGGCCAATGGGTTGCCACTGCTGTCCACGGGATGACAATCAACTTGTTGAAGGGTACTAAAAAGGAATAAGGCATAAAATGAGTATCAGCAATCACAAATCCAGCATCCACGAACCCATAACACCTCATTTCCGGAGGGAAATAATAATGTCACCCAATCTGTGCGATGGCTTATCATACGTCCCACTTGCATACACATGTGACGAACCACTTCCCGACCCCGTGCCATCTTTCGTACCCTTTGCTTGTATCATACCAACCCCAGGAAAACCCCGTTTTGAGTTCTTGCTTTCGGGTGCCGCATTTTCCTTTTTGAGAGTTTTTTCGACTTCTGGGTTCTGTTTTTCTTTTTGCAAAGTCGGGAAATACGTGGGAATTTACGTACGCCTTAGCGAGCGCACCGGGAATCGGGCTCGGTAGTTGGGAATTCCGAGATAAGCGGAACTTCGACGTGTCCTTTTTGGGTGTGTGTATGTTCTTGGGCACGTCGGGGAAAACTCTCGGGATTTCGCGCGAATACGAAATAGGCGTAGGATTTTTTTYCCGCGTTGYTTTTTCGCGCGYAGATATRGTGATTTCAATTTTGAATTAGGATAGAARCAAACTGTAACTGTTTCGGTGCCTTTTTCTTTCTTTTTTTGTTGACGGCGACACGCATGCAGAGGCTTTCTCCTCTCTGTCCCCCGCATCGCGCCCTCCCGCACTCCCTTTCCTTCTCCCTCCTCTTTCTCTCTCCCCGTAACTGTTTCTTCCTCTCTCCCCCTCCCCCGTCTTGTTGTTTTGCACGCCCATTTCCCTTTCTTGATCAGCTGAATCTTGGACCCGTCTTGCGCCACCTCTCGCACCTTTTCTCTTCTCACCCTCTGAGTCTGCCGTACGACTCCCAGTCGATCCCCCGATAACTCCCGCTCGCCAATCAGGTGCATAGATCGATAGGACCTTCCTATCGCGCGACGAATCTGATTGGTTGAACCCTGAGTTCCAAGGGATCAACATGGCGTTCTCGGAGCGCTCTTCTCAAAGTCTTCTCCTCCTTCTCCTCCTACACCCCCGCCTTCCCATCGTTCTCTCCCCCTTCTATCTCCTCTGTCGCAACTATAAAACCCGCAAGCGCGTCCGCAAATCTCTCTCTCTTACGTTCTCGACTCCCAAGCCAACTTCCGGGAAGCAGTGGCTAGGCAGAGTGTTTGAAGCGATTCGGAAAGTCCTGTCGGACTGACGATAGACTGGCCGGTTGCGCGCTGGATCGTCATGACGGACTGTGGGATCTGGGTGAACCGTGTCGAGTTTACGATAGCGGGGTGACGATCGCAGTGGTGGGAGTTAGCACGCGACGGCCGGGATCGTCGGTGCGGGTATGAGGATCGAAGTTGAGTTGATTGGCCCGGGGCCATATTGGAATTAACGACGAATGCGCCTTTGTTGCAGATTGTTATCTTTGGCGTGAGCGTACGGCGGTGACACCGAACTTTTCTCTTCCTGGATCTTGTCATCTTCTATTTTGG
>BFEA01000015.1:2787489-2798119 GCA_003427395.1 Chara braunii | reverse complement strand
AGAGAGAGAGAGAGAGAGAGAGAGAGAGAGAGAGAAAGAGAGAGAGAGAGAGAGAGAGAGAGAGAGAGAGAGAGAGCAGCTATGTGTGGGGTGAGGTCTCTTCTGCCAATCATGTGTATAATTTTGATCTCTATTTTGGTCGATCTTGTTGCAGCACTTTCGGGCTTTTTCTTGTAAATCATTTAGAGTTTTCTCTGTCGTTTTGCCTCGTGTGTATGCATGGAATGGATGCGAAGCCTCTTCGAGTGATCTTTTCGGATTTTTAATCCTGTTCTGCAATGCCTGTTTAGTTCAAATTTTGTCTCTTTCTAGTATCTATCTGCGCCGTGCAATAATCCCGGGTCTGATTGGAAGCACTCGCTATGGATGTTTGGGTTTAATTGTTAGCTTTGATCGCTAATTCTGTGAGGTGTTGGCCCTTGATGCCAGAGCAATTGCCCTTCTCCCTTCTCTTCGTTGCATGAATGTCATGGATGTGAATGCAATGACTGGATCCCACCTGAAATAGTATGGTTAGGATAGCTGCATGCAGGTAGGACACAACCAATACACCGGCGTGAGGAACCCACGCCTGATCAACTTCTGCTCATGTGTGCGCTCGCGTACGACCGTGATCTCGAGGAAACCGAGTCGCAGCGTACGCGAACGTCTGCATGAGTCGATCTCGATCTTGACTTATTATGAGGATGCGGGAGACCGAGTTCGCTAATCGGATATGGCTGTAAAACCGCCCTCTTGGATCACCGATCATAAGAGTCTGAGGGACCCAGAGTATCGCGAATACTGAGAGGGTGAACAACTCAGACGACGGGGAAACTTGAGAAACCAGGAATTCCCCTGTCTGACAGAGAACGGTCGACCATGTGCGGGGGACTTTCACTGGGCCATAACCAACAATCCCCGGGGCCCGGACTACCCGAATACTAACAACACTCAGTATTACATATCTCCGGGCTTCGTCGTTATTAATACCAACTTTCCTCCCTTCCATCTCCTCCTCCCCTACCATCAGAACCCGAGCCGAGGCCGAGCGGCGCCGGAAGCTGTTCGAACAATGCGACAGCCATAGCGACCCACCGGTCCACTAGAGACGGGACCGACCGCGACGACGACACTCATACCGGAGGTAGCCCGGTCTCCCAAAGTCCAATATAACTCGGGACCACCATCTTGCTCAACTACCCCTAAGCTTGCCACCGGAGATCTCAGTTCTGACCTGGGACTCCAGCCCCACTTTCCTAAAATCCTTGGCACACCCCTCTTCGCATTTCCAAGCCCCCCCTAACACTCCGAAACAGGAAGTCGCACTGGGCATGAGGTTGGGCGTCACAGGATTGACTAAGCGGATAGGAAGATTATGGGGACAGGAATGCCTCTTCACCCTTTGAGCAGGGCGCCTCATCTATCTTATGTATCTAGCATCTTTCGTCGCCATGAGTGCATAAGTGAGTATTTTCTATAAGAAAAGATTGAGTCGAGCTTAAGATCCTTTTGCTGCAAACTGTTGTCAACCGCTGTCTATTCCTTCAATCACTTCTTGGCCAAGTTCTGGTCTTCATATTCTCCCGCCAATGCCCGCTTGGTTGAGGTGGTGAAGCTGATCATCCTCCCCGGGAGGCACCGGGGGTGAATGCAACGGATGCAGCGGAGAGGGGGTGAGGTGGGAAGGGGTCAGGGAAATCGGATGGGGGTCTCATTGGGAAGGAGGGTTCAACAGTAGTCCAGTCTTTGAAGATTAAACGGTAGTCCCTTGGTGGGTCCTGTTTTACTAAGTCTGTCTGATCACCCCCCCATTCTACCCGAGCTATCCATCCCTCCCGCTGATCCCCTAGCCTGTCTAAGCAGAATGTTGTAATTGTCTGCTTGATATCCTGCTTAGTCTGGAAGATGTCAAGTCGTGATTTAAGAGCTTGCCATTTACATAACATTTCCAGTTGGACGAGCTCCTTCACTTGCTCCATTAACTTAGACCCTTCTATCTTCACCCCTTCCATCTCGAGGAGGCAACGTTGCCACCAAAGGGCCCAAAGGACTGACCTTCTTCCTAGACTGTACAGGTTGCTTATGAAATTTGGGGAGGCCGCCATTGATGGGCAATGTCCTGTTAGTATGGACTGCCAGGACCAAGGCCAGTGAGTGTTTGGTACTATCTTGCGCCATATGCGGTCCTACCAACGCCGTGTGAACAGTGCCACCAGACATTGCATGAAGATGTGTTCGATGGTCTCTTCCCGCTTTCGTGGGGGAAAGGCGATGGTGCACCTTTGACACCATGAGAGTGCCTTCCCGTTTTGCTCCAGGTAGGTGTGGTCGATCAACCAGGTGTTTATCGGTAGGCAGCGATGTGCTATCTTCCATTGTAAAGATGTGACCTGTGGTCGATCAACCAGCTGTTTATCGGTAGGCAGCGATGTGCTATCTGCCATTGTAAAGATGTGACCTTGGCCGATATAGCTTTACCCTCTTGGAACCATTTGATCAGTGTGAGGAGGGTCCAGTCGACATTAAGGTGTCTGACCCACCTGTCAATAATCCGGTCACGTTGAGGTCTTTTGGGACGGAGCATCCTATACATGGATTTAAACGACAGGCTATGAAGTTGGAGTGCGTTCCAGGGTGTAGTTGTTGGTCCTCTGGCTGCTTGCCATTGCTAGTCGCAGGGATCAATGGGCAGGTCCTGGATGGGTGTCCAGGGTAGGAAGGAGACGGCTTCGTCACCTTTTTCAATCACCCTTATTCTGAAAATCCCTGTCTTCTCTTGCCACACAAATAAATCTCGGGATCCCTGGAGTGTGCCCCTTGGACCCATCTTCTAGTATTCCACCGGTACCTCCGAGGGGCGTATCATGTGGATTCTACGAATCCTATTCACTTCCCCTAGCAGGGCAACCCAGTCCCCTTCCTGTAGCATGGGCCTCGTTTCAGCAGCTTGTACCAAACCAGCAGGATTGCGTCAATGATCATTTACAAGTGTCTGTATGTGCGGTAGCAGTACCGGAGGGTGTCCTGGAGTTGGGTTGCTGGCTTCCAGTCATTCCTCTCGTTGTCCCATAGATGGCCCACTCGAAGCACCCCATGTTTGACCCATCCTTTCCATGGGGCCGTTGAGCAACACAAAATTTCACCGTGGAGGGGTGCAATTTTCCGATTTCCGAAGAGGGGTTGACGATAAACCTCCTCCCACCTTTGCAGAGATGGTGCATCCGGAAGGGGGAGATGACGCCAACTCTTCAAGCGCGTGGGCCATAATTTTTCCACTGGTCGGTCTTGGATTTTGCGGGGAATCGCCCAGTAGCGGTCCTCTAACCATGTTAGGGGGTGTATTTATGATGGGGTCGGTGGGGCCAGGCGGGCGATGTGTTCAAGGACCAGGGTCTGCCGAGGGAAGTCCGAAGCAAAGATGAGTTTGTGCACCCATTTTAGGCAGAGAGCTTAAGTCTATGATTCCTAGTTCCCCCCCCTTTTTTGGTTGGATGACTATTTCCCATGCTACCCGACTAATGACGTGGGCCCTTTCATCATCCCCTCACCATAAGAAGACTTCAACTTTTGCTTTGAGAGTCTGGTAGGCTGCTTTACTTAATGACCATAGAATCGACTTATACCGCAATGTGGCAAATACAATATTATTGATAGCCAGTGCGCGACCGAAGATTGAAGTGTGTTTGTTCCGCTGGTTTGCCAATTTGACAAGTGCAGGTGCACAGATCTAGTCATCGTTGATCGGAGGACGCCCAAGGGCTGTCATGGTGACGCCTAGGACGCGGACCAGTGCCTCCAAGGGAAGTCATGATATCCTGGGTGAGTCTGGCGGTCGTCCCCCTTGGTGGTGGATCAACCATCCTTGAGTTTTGCTCCTCCAATTCACCACCATGTCAGATACCCGAGCGAACCTATCCATTAGTTTCTCAAAATTTTCCATGTTTTTTTTGTTGCGTCGGCCATAATGGTGAGGTCGTCCGCAAACAAGGAGCACACTGAGATTGCCTCATCAGGGATTCAAACTATTCTAACTCTGGCAATGTCCTTGTTGGTTCAGAGATTCGCGGATAGAGCTTCCATGATTACCTGAAAAAGGAAGGGTGCAATAGGTTCGTCTTGACGGACCGATCTTTCGAGTGGAATTGGTGGTGTCAAGGAACCGTTTATCTGCACCCTAGTAGTGGCGTTGTGGTGGAGAATGTACACCCATCTGCGAAAAGACAGTCCAAAGTTTATTTTCTCTCAACACTTATCTAAAAAAATACGGTCAACGTGATCATAGACTTTTTCAAAGCCAATAAAGATCAGTGCTGCATTCTGTTTGGATTGGTGGGTTAACTGCAGGACCTCGTGGACCAACAAGATGTTTTCTTCGATTTGCCTTTGCTGCTTGAAACCAGTCTGGGACGGGTGGATCAAGTCCTCCAAGACGGGGATCATTCTATTTATCAGGGCTTTAGCGAGCATCTTGTAGATGATCGTAAGAAGAGTGATAGGTCGATAGTTTCAAATATTGAATTTGTTCCTTTTTTTATATAAGGGTGATAGTACCCCCTGACCCACTAGCTCTCCCATACTGCCTATATTCAAGACTTTGTTGTAATATTCCATAAGGTCCGTACTCATGCAATCTCACATTGTGTCTGAAAATTCATTGGGGAGTCCGTCCGGTCCAGGAGTTTTCTCCTCGTCCATTTGTAGGAGATCCGTCCATATTTCATCTTTAGTTAGGGGTGCCTCAAATCCTTCTCGTTGTTCTGGGGATAAGGATTTGTTCAAGGGCCGGAGGAATTCCTCAATTTGATGCATTCGGTAGTTCTTGCTGTTGGTGGGATGTGGGAGGCGAACAAGTCTTTAGAAAAGTCCTGGGCTATTTTGACGCATCCCGCCGTTGTGATTGTGCGATGAGCTTTCGTTCCTTTCGGGCCATACAGGGCTTCCACTATAGATCTTTGGTTCTTGCTCGTGCGAGGTCGAAAATTTTGACATCCACTGTACCTTCAGTCGAGTACTTTAAGAGTTTTCCCCGGATCCGTGTGCCTTGCCACCTATACTGAGCTTGTTATAACAGTAAAGTTTTTGCATTCTGAACCGTTTGTGTGTGCTGCTCCGTTTCGTGCGGGTCCAGTTGCTGTTCTAGCTCTTGAAGTTGAGTCATTAGGTCACTTTCTTCTTGACGGTGTTGTTTGGCTAGCTGCTTAGAGAACTCATAACATTTTTTGGTCAAGAAAAATAAGCCGTTGTTAAACCATAACAGGAGGAGCTCTCTCGGAATGACGGTCCCTCCAGTATGCCTAGGTGAAAGCGAGGTAATGTCGGAACGTAGTGAGGTGAAGTAATAATGTGTTGAGTTTGTAGAAGCCGGGTCCTTGGTCCGGCCTCTTCCGAAAGGTTAGTGCCACCATACACATCTTGTGGTCCAAGCCTGGGTGCGGGCTTGATGGTAAGATCACGGCCACTGTCAAATTGTCTGTCAAATCATCTGACGCTAAGATTAAGTCCATCCATGATTTGGAGAGTCTGGCCGAGTTGTTATCCGGATACCGGTAAAGGTTCTTTTTTTGGGGAAGGTGCGTCGAAACGTGTCAAGGACGGAGAGCGAGTTGCATAAGTGCAAAAGCATATTTTCATCCGCCCCCACATGTCGCAAGGTGGAGGGAAGAACCTGCCAGCAGTCAAGCCATCGATCCGGAGCTGCATTGAAGTCTCCTGTAGATGACTTCTAATTCAGAGGCCTCTAATATCGAGACCCAACGTCCTTCCTCCTTGTCTTCCTCACAGTACAATACCTTCAGGCGGGAATCTGGGGGAATCCATATTGCAGTCTCATCTCTAGCTGGCCCAGGTGCGAATGCTCGATAGGCCTGAAAAGGCTAGACTGTTTTTTGGGCCTTGTGGTGGTCCGGGGTGTCCATCAGGTGTGTCTCCTGGATGCAAACCACATCTGGCCAGTTCCCCCCCCTACTCCCCAGAGCATGTCCCATATTGTTTGTGTCTTATCTGGGTTGTGGGAGGCCCATCCGTTGATGTTGATGGATCTGAGATCCAGATCTGCGTTCTGAAAAGTGCTTCGCCAAGCCCTGTTGCGGTCGTAGATTGCTTCAACCCAATTCATGTTTATTTCCTCCCTTCCCTGCCTTTTGTAGCCTTTACGGTTTGCTCCTTCTCTTTAGTGCTACAGTTGATGCCAAGTGTGTTGGTCCAGCAACGTGTTGTGTGATACCCATGCGAGATCTGCTTCCTTTTTTTCATCAAATAAAACATACAAATTATTGTCAACTATTCTGCAAGATCCTGACCCTACTCTGATCATGGCTTTCACTCCAGGTTCATAGTGGGAGTTAATGAGCTCCTTGGCATCCCTTAGCTTGAAGCAACCCGTCCCTCCCGGGTCCTGTGGCAGCCGCCATCCGTGTAAAGTGACCTCCCCCCTATTAGGGGAGTAGTCATTACAGTCTGTCGGGGAAAGACCCACCTCCCAACGACCTTGTGTCTTCCAAATTGGGATCGTTAATACTCAGTCTCCCCGGGGGAGGGGGTCTTCGAACAACCCCTTTCCGATCAGGTGGCGTAGGTGTGGTCGACGGGGTAACTCTAATTTATCACCCTCCTGATCCGACGTCGCACGACGGGGCAGTTCTTATTTATCTTTCTCTGAGTCTGGCGGCAGATGGGGATTTTCCACGTCAGAGGGCAGGGGGGGTTCTGAGGGGGGTTCTGGGGGGGTGGAGTTGGGGGAGTTGGGGGGGGGGCGGGAACAATGTTTGTTGAGGAGGAAACCTCTGCCTCGGGGAGCAGACATTGGAACTGCTTGTGAACTACGCGCCAGACCCGGTACCAGGTTTGTTGACCATCCGCCGACTGGGCCAGCCCCTGCTCTAGGGATTGCATGAGACTTGGGCTACTATCCAACAAGTCAACTAGTTCTCTATATGCCCGATCCCAAAACTTTGCTGAGAGTTCTGTGTACTTAGCCCTCAGACGATCATGAAGTCACTCGGCCAGGGCTTTCATCTTTTCTCCTACATCTCCTTGTATCTCCGGGGATACCTCTTCTTGTGATTCCGGAGGAAGATCTGTCGTGATTATGTCCAGGGGGGCCAGAGTCCCGGTCGCTTCCGCTGTCGTGGGTTCTGGGTTCTCAACATCCATGGGCTGGGGGCCGAAGACCTGTTGGAAAAGATTGTTGGTTGTTGGGAGGCAGAAGGTCTGCTGCTCCATGTTTTGTGTTTCCAGAGTTGGTGTGTACCCTCGGGATTCGGGTCCCTGCTCTGCCCTGGTCCCTTGTTGCGTTTGTTGTATTCTTTCTTCTGCCATCAGCACCTCCCCTAATCATGTCCCCTGCCCTATTTTCGCCACCTGGGCTCTCGGTTGCTCTAGTTGTGTTGTACCCCCATCTGTCAACATCTCCACCTCCATTTCTTCCTTTTCCTCTTGCTTTACCTTTGATCTTGATTGAGAATCTTGGGCCTGTTCTTCTCTTCGTAATGCCCAGAAGTCGTTCACACTCTGTCTACGGACCCCGTTTTTCTTATTGAAGGTTTATTTTTTGGGGGGGTTATGTTTGTGAGCGATTCCTCCCTTGTGCATGATACTGGCTGCAGGTTTGGCAGGCTGTTTTTTAAGGGGGACTGTCTGCCACGGTTCTGCAGCTTCCGTACCCTTTACGTACTGTTCGGGTTGTGGTTCATATTTGGGCTTTGATGGCAGGGGATCCTACTATCTCGATGTCTTTGTTGGGCCCCCATGTACTCTTCTACTACTGAGTGAGGTGGTGACGAATGATCCGGTGGTCTGACTTCGACAATGGGTTCCCCCGTTTCTTCCTATCCTCACCCTCGTACTCCCCCATACTCCTTGGTTTCATCGATGTATACCCAACCTTCATAGCTCGGATCCACCGCCCGCCATCGTGTGGCCTGAAACGGATCGTGAATCAGGCGCCCAGTGGCCTTGATGCGTTTGGCTGGGTGATGAGGGCACTCTGTTTCCGAGACTCTGTGACCATATGCCTGACATTTGAAACACTAGGGGCGTTGTTTGTATGTTGTGTGGATGTTAAAGTCCTTGCCACCTATACGGAAGGGGATGACATCGTCGATTTGGAAAATGTGGCCTGTTGGCAGGTCCAAGGCAACCATTAAATAATCGTCGCAGGGAGCCACGTAGGTTGGTAGAGGGTCTATAAAGTCCACAATGTCATATTTATGGGCGAGATCCTGTACGAATGTTACTTGGATCTCAATTGGTACATGTCGAAATTCCACCCAGTTGTGGTCGGCCATCAACTGCTCTCGTTTTTCCTCTCTGTTATGTTGTTTTTGGGAGGACCATGGGTAGATTCAGACCTCTGATCGTCCATGACGAACATTGCGCCAGGTGTCCATTGTCTTTTTCTGGGTGTCAAACATGCTGATTACCGTGAACACCGACGATGAGATTGGTTGAATCAGGAAGTAGCCACGTGCTCCGTCCACACTTCCTTTGAGTGTTGTGAGCTTCTTTCAGATCCAGCCAATCTTGTCGTTGGATGATTTGCACAACATCATCGTAGAAGAACCAGTTGCTTGCATGTCGGGTATAAAGTTCGTCCCGCTCTTTGATTTTGGGGCCGGGCAACGTTTTAACTTGGTGCTTCTTACCCCCATGACCAACAAGTTTTTCCTCTGATTTAGTAAGAATCTTAGCCCGGAAGAAGGCACTGGCAGTTGTGAGGTTGTCCAATGGAATTTGCCTGTTTTGGTTTGCAGCTCCTTCCCCATGTGAGACCGTCAAGGTTTCCCCACTGTACATACGTTTAACCTTGCCTGCCCAGAAGGTAGAGGTAGAGGTTTGTATCGCCTGTGAGTGGATGCGCACCTGAGTCTCCTGTAGGTTGCGTGAAATGTTGGTTGGTGTCTCTATTTCTTTATGTTTGTGTTGTACCGTATCGGGGGGTGCTGCACTGTGGAGGGGTGGGAAGTCAGACATGATTGATGGATTTTCCTCACTACCCTGTTTCCTCACGGCCACATGTCGCATCGCCCCTAGTAGTGGATTCAGGTATTTCTTGATATTTTTCTTTCTCCCGTCCTCTTCTTGACTGTCATCGGTCACAGAGGTGGAATTAAAAGGGCCTAATTCTCTTCCTGTGCCTCCCCTCCGATTAGCATCTGCTCCGTTACTGTTGACCTAATTGACGACTCCCGACCGTCTCCTCGCAAGTCTAACCGAAGGTCAAAAAGGAGGTATTGGGGGTAAGTGTGAGGTTCGGGGAGGGAGGGGGTATGTGTTCGTCAACTGTGGAGTGTGCTTTAGTCAACTATGTAATCCATCATCCTTTTATGTCCCTTAGTCAAGATCCAGCTTCAGGGGGGGAGGGGAGTGGGGGCGTGGGAAGAGGGGGGGGGTATGTGAAAGATAGGAGGGGGTCTTCTTTGAGCACGCGTACCTTCAACTGTTGTCTTCAACTTCCATGTCCTCCACCGCTTTGCTATGTCGCTTGTGGGGGCTCATGAGGGCATGGAAGAATCGGTCGTGTTTTTTTCTTCGTTCTGGAGTTACTCATATCTTCCTTCTTTAACAACCCCTTCCTAGTTTTCGTGGTTTCCGATTCATCCCCTCTCTTTGCCTCTTTTCTTCTTTCTTTGACTTTCTTTGCCTCTTTTCTTCTTTCTTTGACTTTTTTGCGTTTTTATTCCTCTCCTCTCCAACGCTTCCCTCCTTTTCTTAATATCTTGCCTCCCTCCTCTTCCTCCTGTTGCTTATTTCAACGTCTCTCTCCTTCCGATATTCGTCTCTCTCTTTCATTGTCGTGGTTGAGATCTGGACACCTCGCCTTCCTGCTTGGCGCTGTCGGTGTGAAATTGTGAATATCCTTACAAGGGTATCGGCCGTGGTTTTTGTAAGTGACGGAAAATAAGTTTGGTTTAAAGTCTAAGTATACCGCGTGAGGCGTGACTGAGTTTGTGGTTGATGTTTGACTGGATGGTTGACTAGAGTAGAGAGTGTATGGGCACTCAGGCTAAAGGCGCGCGTGATCTTTTTACTTATTGATGGTTGAAGAGCCGGCGTGGTCGCCGGCCATATTTTATTCGTAATTAAATCAGGATTAAAAATGATTTTTTGCCTCTTGAGTGGTGCGTTGGCCTGTGACGTGTGCGTACGTGCGAAAGACGATACCAACAACGATGGGACTTCGAAACGGCCCACACGTTGTGCTATACTTGCTTATGTAGGTGTCTGTTAATACTAGACCCAGCCTTGGGCCTAGTACTATTGGTTACATAGTATTGGACTTCTAATCGAGAGATTTAGGGATCGAGATCAAGCGATGACGGCACGGGAATATCAGAGTAGCGCGAAGGGATCGAGGGGTTGAGGGCCCGGCGGGGCTATCCCCCTTGGTTTTGCTGTCAGTAGAGTCGGAGCTAAAATATTTTATTTTTTTTATCGTTGTTGTTAATTATCTTTATGTCTTGGTGCTCTCTGAGTCAAAATGTGACGCCGGGTTTGAGGGCCGTCACGGCGGCCGAGGACCTTGAGCGGGCACCTCTTATGTCTGACTGACGGGGTCCTCGCGTGTTCACAAATGGTTAACAGGGACCCCCATTTTCAGGCCCTGGGTAACGAGTCCAAAACTGAAATTAAGGTTTCGGGGTCAAATTTT
>BFEA01000015.1:2745453-2784930 GCA_003427395.1 Chara braunii | reverse complement strand
GGAGAGAGAGAGAGAGAGAGAGAGAGAGAGAGAGAGAGAGAGAGAGAGAGAACTCACGGCAAGATGCCGACGTACGAGGACGGTCCTCGCCTATTGTCGATGGATCAACGTCGGCGGGCACGCATGTCGCAGGGAGAGAGAGAGAGAGAGAGAGAGAGAGAGAGAGAGAGAGAGAGAGAGAGAGAGAGAGAGGTGATGGCAATGGCGGCCCGCGGAGAACCCTACAGCGGGACATCCATGGGCGGCAGTCCTTCGCACGTCGATGCAAGGTGGTCGCCCGCGAAGGCGGTCGTCCAGTCACCCACCATCCACCGGCGACCGCAGAGCAGCGACCGCCCGATCTGCCACGCCGCAACCCGTCCCGGTAGGACCCGGTAGTGTTTCCACAACGCGCCCGCTGTCCAGGATCGACCATGGGCCCGCAATAGTCCGAGCAGGACCAAAAAAAAAAAAAACCAAAATCGTTTTCTTTTCGGGACACTGAATCGATGCCAAGCCTCTTGGGACTCCCGATAACTTTGGGAACTGACAAAACATCGTAATTTCCCAACACTTGCGGACGGAAAAAAAAAAAAAAAAAAAAAAAAGGAATCCATTCTGGTATCTCCCAACGGTTACATAAAGGCTGAGTGCATACTCACACTAGGACTTTGTCAACTTGACTGTAGGCATAATTGCAGTGAGGTGCATCCAGTCGTGGCTGTGAAAGCAGTCAGATACATCCAGGAAAGTCCTAGTGCAAGTATTGGCTGAGAGTAGCAGACAACAAGATGAGAGTCATGAGACCCCATCCGCCTCTTCCGGCCTGGCTCCACTACGCAACATTCTACATGTACCTGGGCAGGACTGCTGCCCCTATGCATTCAGACTGATCCAATACTTGGAATGCATCAGGACCATTATTAGCTCCAGAGACATTTACAAGCTTGTGCAGTGGAGCTAGGCCCTTAATAGAGTCCTTGGTTTGCACTGTCAGGAGAATTTATCCATTTTGGTTCATGTCCACTATGTCAATCCAGGCACTTTCAATTTCACCTTTCAGTATCTACGAACCACTATCTTTGATGGTTCCTTTTTTTCTTTTTTTTAATTTTATTTTAATGTTGTTCTAGTTGCTGGAGGATCTGATTCCTCAGTAATCCCATTTTTATTTCCTAGACGATGAGAAATAGGGCCTCGCCACACCTATCCCGAAAACGGGAAAATGTTCGAGAGCGCTCTCGAACTCTGGAAATCGTGAAAACCGGTTCGAGAGGCCTCATCGCCGCACTGCGCTCTCGAAGGGGGCGCTCTCCACTGTGTCCGAACAGACCTGCATTTTTCGAGAGTGCAGTGTGGCGGTGCAAGGGCCTTGCTCCACCACTCACCGAATGTGCAAAATGAGAATGAATTTTCTGCTAGACCATGGAAAGATACACCGCCATATTTTTTGTCTTTTGTGCATGTGGTGAGTAGTGGACAGAGGCCTCGGTTCGAGAGTCTCTCGAACGAACTCGACAAAACGCTGGCCGCAGATGGTTGTCCGTCGCGGCACACTCTCGAAATTCAGGCCACAATCGGAGGTGTCGTGGACCACTGTCGAAAGTGGCAACTTTGCAGGCGGGGCAACGACCACAGTTCGCGAGCACTCCTGAAAACCGAGTTCTGGCCACTCTCGAAAAATTTTCTGACACCAATTTTGGAGAGTTGGTGTGGCGATGCATTTGCTCTCCAAATCGGTGTTTTCGGGATAGGTGTGGCGAGGCCCATAGATGACACTCATTGTGATCATGACACTAATAAAAAACCTTTATTTTTATTCTTTCTTTCAAATTTCAAATCTTTCATCATCTTTCAAATTGTTTTTCAATTCACCTTCACTACCTACCTACCTACCACTACTCCTAAGGCTCATACAGGGGACCCCTGCGAACATTAAAAAAAAAGAAAAAAAAAAGATGACACTAATCAACAAAAAAATAAAATTCACACTGTTTCGTGCCTGGGTTGGAAAACACACACACACAGAGAGAGAGAGAGAGAGAGAGACTAAATTGGGGTTGTCACGACGGTTGTGATTAGAGTTTCTTGGTGATGAACTTAGGTTTTGATGATAATTTTCGTTGACTTTTCAGTTGTTGGGGCTGTGGAGTTGGTTGTGAAGTTGGCTGTGGGGTGAAATTTAGTGGAGTGGTGCCCTCTATGTGCTTAGCCGGTGATGCCTTGCCCACTGAGGGCCCCACCTAATTTTGTAAGGGATGCCGGCCTGGTTCCCGGCTTTTATAAAGACATTGTTCGGTGTAAAATAAAATTAACCAAAAAATATATCATTTGCGCTATGTCCCTCCGATGCCCGACTTACCCTGTCGTGCCCGTGGGGCCTCTGAAGTTTCCTGCAGGTCCCTGTCAGTGAGGGGTGCAACTTTCCAGCATGCCCTTGTGGCCGTTGGTGGCACTCAATGCCTTTCCCCTGGACCTGGGAGGGGAGCCACGGGGGCATACTGGAAATTTGGACCCGGTACTGGTTGGGGACTATGTTTTCCGTATTGCTCAGACGTTTTCTTAAGAGACTGAGGTGAGTGGGAGAAGGAGAAGGTGGGATATTACGCTTCCTACTAGCAAGAGGGCAAGCTGGCAGGACAGGAATAGGGTACAGCAGCAGCGGAGATGGTGGCTCTGCTGCAGTAAGGCTTGCCGGAGTGGGGTACAGGGGATGGATTGGGGGTTTGAGTCTTTTAGGTGAGTGGGAGAAGTAGATGGTGGGATATCAAGCATCCTACTAGTGCGGGGGCTAGCTGGTAGGATGGAAATAGGGTACAGCAGCAACGGAGATGGTGGCTCTGTTGCAGTAAGTCTTGCCGGAGAGAGGTAAAGAGGATTGATGGGGGGCTCCTGAGTCGGTTTCTGAATCTTGTCCAATTCTGAAGTTTGTCGTATTCTCCTAAGTAGCTCAATTGTTTTCTTAGCCAAAGCCGGGTAATGGCCCCGGTATCTCAAATTTTCAAAATTCGATATAATTTTCCATATGGGACGCTGGGCCCGGTTCCCAGCACGTGCTGCTCCCCACGAATAGATTGGAGTCTTGTTCCCATAAAATAAATTAAAAATTAAAAAAAAGGGGCATATTGAACATATTTTAGGGCCAAACTAAGCCAGGGGCTTTTCTGAGACTTCAATCGTTGTCAGAATGGCCCGGCAGGGTAAGTCGGCAGTCAGAGGGACATACCGCAAATAAATGGAAGCGGGAGGGGCATTTCGAAAATCTTCCCTTTTTTTTAAGCTCTTATGAGTCTAATGAAAATCTTACAAGTGGATGGAAACTATGCACTTTTTTTTTTTTTTTTGTCTTTATTATTTATTCAAAACCAGGAAGTGGGCCCGGGCCACCCGGCGTCCCTTACAAGAGCAGCGGCCCGGGTTCCGGCAACTCCGGCCGGATTCAGATCCAGGCTGCAGAAACTGTTCATCCTAAGTAATCACTCCAGCTTTCACCAATCACGCCAACCACCACCGCAAGGTCTCCCAACTACCCTACTCTTCTACAGTAACCTACTACTTTTACTCTTTCTTCTTTTGTGCTTTGGATGTTTCCATCAATTTCTGAGCATCTGCTTGGAGATCTGTCAGATCTCCTGTGGAGGGCACTGTGGCCCCCCTCTTTTTTCTTTCTTTCTTTCTCTCTTTCTTTCTTTCTTTCTTTCTTTCTTTCTTTCTTTCTTTCTTTCTTTCTTTCTGTTTTGTGTGTGTAATACTGTATGTGTATGTATGTGAGGGTAAACTGAAGATTTGCTGTCAAGCAGAAAAATGGACTGCCTTTGATTTCTTTTGGGGCTCTTGCCAGCACCAAAGGGGGCCCATCCCACTAGTGGAGGCTTAGACTTGGTTTCGAGTACACACCAGTTCCTGTCATCTGATCTGAGAATCTCATGGCCGCACTGTGGCCGTTCTTGGGCTGCGAGCTGACAGTGAACATGTACCCCACTTGTGTAAGATGCACGGCTGTGACGGCCAATGGGCCTACACTTCCCGAGGGGGGTGGGTTGACGTTTCAAGGGTTACAGGATTTCGAGTCGTATTCAGCGCACCAGGTGAAGAAGGCGGTGATACCTGGGTACCTGCACGGGAATTGGGACCACACGCTGTTCGAACAGGATGCTGTACCGACGCTCCTACCTTCTTCCCCCGAATACAACGTACGGTCATTATAGCTGTATCTAGACTGAAAGATGCCTCAAATACAGCTATAATGACCGTACGTTGTATTCGGGGGAAGAAGGTAGCCCTGAAAATCGACCTGCGGAAAAGAGGCTTCCCTGCGAAATTCTTCGATTCCAGGTTGAGGCTCTTCTCCCGACTCAAAGACGGGGCATGGGACGACTGGGTCGTGGTGCTGTGCGAAACAGAGCCCCAGAAACGGGCAGGGCCTGGACCAAAGTGGGCCGGGTGAAAACGAGTGTAGTACCAGTTCACACTGGTTGAAAATTGGGCGGGACCAAAAATGGGCCGGGCGAAGATGGAGTGAAAAAATGAATCGCTATTTTTGGGTCAGGTTCAGAAATTACCGCAAGTGAGCAAGTGGGTGATTTTCAGACATCAATAAACCTGGATTTTCTACAGATGCAGCTGGCTTGAAGCGAGAAGGGTGGATGAGTGTGAACGAACAAGAGGATAGGAGTAGGAGGCTCTCACCTTTCGAAGAGCGCCTGGCACTGGCAATAGCAGAAACACCTCGGGCATTTTGCCAGGATGCGAGGAGTAGGACGCTGCTTCAAGCATCATCTTGAGCTTCACCTTTCCATCTTCCGAGTATTCTCCCCACCAATAGATGGAGCCTCCCCGAGCATGCTAGCGGTGTCTGCTCTTATCAGCAACCCTAGCATTTACTTGGGTTGTTTCGCCAAAAAAAAAAAAAAAAAAAAAAAAAAGGACTGAGTTTTTTCTATCTCCATTTCAGTCCTTTCCTGTCGTGTGTGGATGTCGTGAGCAGGCAACAGTTTGTAGAACTGATGCCCCCCCCCTGCAAAACTCCCGAACTAATGCTTTTTATTTATTTATTTATTTATTTATTTATTTATTTATTTATTTATTTATTTATTTTCAACAAAAAGGGGGCCCAGTGCCCAAGGCTGATATTACCAATAAAAAGGTTGAGGCCGGGGTCCTCACAGTCTAGGGGTGCTGCTAAGAGCAGGCACCATACCCCTATAGCAAACAACACGAGTGTGTGTCGTCATGTTCGCTAGACACAACTCCCCTCCAAAAGCATGACTGTGCCACAGCAGCCACACCGTTTCATCAGACTTTCGCCTACTCATCAGGAGGTTGAACCCCGCCCCTCAAACTCAATCATCATCTTATGGATCAGGGACGCTGGACCCGTTTTCCAGCAGGTGACACTCCCCACCACTAGATTAGAGTCCCTTTTTTCTGTTTCGCCACCATTCTTTTTCTTCTTTTTCTTCTTTTTCTTCTTTTTCTTCGTTTTCTTTTTTTCTGGGGGGAGAAATGCTCCAGTCTATTAGTAGGGAGAATCACGTGCTGGGAACCGGGCCCACAGTCCCATATATAGAATTATACAAGTCATTTTTTAGATACCAGGGCCATTACCTGGCTTCGGCTAAGAACAAACTGAGAGCTATTGAAGGATTTCAGGAATTTGTTTTTTTGTGGGGGCGGCGGGGAAAAGTATTCAGGAAAATTCCTAATCACTTCAGCGGGTGTTTTCTTCGGAAAAAAAAAAAAAAAAAAAAAAGGGGGTTCAACCCGTTTTTTTTTTTTTTTTTTTTTTTTTTTTTTTATAATTAATTCATGTTTTTTTTGGTTGATTGGTGTGGAAGTGGTCATTCCTTTTTCCCTCCGACACACACACACACACGCGCTTGAACCCGTTTTTTTTTTTTTTTTTTCTTCTTTTTTTAAAGAAAACCAACTGTGATAACAGATACCTGTTTCTCAGGGGGCTCCAGTCTATTGGTGGGGAGCTTCACCTGCTGGAAAGCAGGTCCAGCGTCCCTTGAAATGCATTGATCAGTTGAAAAATAACAATCATCAAATGC
The DNA here is from genome assembly GCA_003427395.1 of Chara braunii. Lineage (NCBI taxonomy): Eukaryota > Viridiplantae > Streptophyta > Charophyceae > Charales > Characeae > Chara > Chara braunii. The sequence continues at coordinate 2,778,895 of BFEA01000015.1, read as the reverse complement.
TGGGAACTGGTCCCAACATCCACCTGGACATAGCTGATAGTGCCCCTGATCCTACTGATAATCTAATGATGAAGATAAGGGCACTTATATCATAGAAATGAAGAAAAAACACCTCTTCAGTCCATCAGGACCACCATATCTGATCATAACATCCAAGCATCTTTTCTTCTGATACTTACTCCCCCCCCCTTCCTCCCCCCCGCCATACCACTGTAATTCAACTAAGGCTAATTCAGAAGGGGGAAATAGGTATGAGAAAAACACTGGAGATCTGAGCAAGGCTCCTGGTTGAAGCTGGAACCAGTCCCAGAATACGAGCTAAAAGCCCCTTTTGAAGGACCCTTCCTCCCCTTCCTCCCCTTGCCATATCACTTCACCCAAGCCCCCTTCTGCAGATCCCCCCAGCCAGTCCTTCAAATTGTCGGATTGCATATTGAATATCTTTCTTCTGCTGGAATTTGCCTTGTTTAGACAAAAGATTGGACCAATGATATCTAATTTCTGTTTGTACAAAATTAACAATCAGGTCCCTTAATTATGATCCTTCCAGTTCCACTCCCTGTCTCTCCCTAACACAAGGCTTATACCATAATGTCCATATCATTGCCTTGCAACCTATCTAAAAAAAAATATGTTGGAAGTTAGACAATTGCAATCCCTGTGGAACCCAATGACCCAAGAGAATGACTTTCCAATCCCAGGGCCAATCAATTCCTGTTAGGCCCTTCCAAATACAATCCCATCTTCTCCATAGCAGTACTGATCCAGAACATTGCATAAATATATGCTCAATAGTTTCTATGAATTTTCTGCTAGGAAAAGTTGAAAGACAGGATTTGCACCATGGAGTAGCCAGTCCTCTTTGTTCTAGTGTGGAACAATCTATCAGCCAATCATTTGTACGCAAACACAGATGTACTATCCGCCATTGTAAAGAGGAAAATTTAACGTTGTTTGAGATTTTTGAAAAATTTGATGTGTTTAATCGAATTTATCTCAATATTAAGATGCCTAGCCCATCTGTCATGCAAAATTGCAGCAATGTCCACTTTTGGGCGGAAAAGGCAATAGGCTGCGTTAACTGACAGTGAATGAAGATACAATGGGTTCCCGTCTCTTGCTAGTCTTCAATACCCATTCATCTGAATCTATTGGAAGTTCCGAAATGGGGCGGTCAGTATGAAAGGCCCTTCACCCTCTGATGGAGGATACATACATTACTCGTACAGTCTGCCCAGGAAATGCGCCACACTCTTCGTTTGTTTTTTTTACTTTTTTGTTTTTTTTGTCAGACTTTCACCAACTCGTCAAAAGATTGTTGAACCCTGACAGTCTTCCCAGAATGCATTTGACTGATGGATAAGGAGTCTATTAAGGACTCTCCATGTCGCCCAGAGTTAGCAATACCCCTAAAAGAGAAAGACGGTCGACTTTACTCACACCGACGCTGCAAGCCTATCAGACTGTCGGTCCGAAGCCCTGACAAGAATGGCAGTAAGTTTAAGAAAATAGTGTGTCACAGCCATAAAACCCACTCACTCTACACACCCACCCACCCACCCACCCACCCACGCACCCACTGGCATGACCGCTAGTACCGTTCGGACGCTAGTCACATCATCCCACATGAACGGAGAGTAGCAAGACCATGTTGTCTGTTGTCATGTCGCTATACGCAACTCCACAGAAAAAAAGCGCGACTGTGCCAGACTGTCTCGTCAGACTTTCATTGACTCACCATAAGGTTGAAACCTGAAAGAATTTGAAACTCTTCCCAGGATGCATTTGCTTGATAGATAAAGACTCATGACGTCAACCAGAGTTCATGATACCCCCGAGAAAAGCGGTCGACTTTACTCACACCAACCCTGAGCAGACTGTAGTTCCAAACCCTTGACAAGAATGGCAGTAAGTCTGGGAAACTACTTTGTCACAGTCGTAAAACCCGCCCTAGTAAAAACACCAACTCAGGGCATACTCACACTAGCACGTACAATCGCAAATTATATGTGTGTCAGTTTGCGATTATGCGGCACTTCCCAGTCACACAGCACACCTGTATATGTCACAAAACAGAAGGGACACGGTCTCGACCTGCCCTAGGAATGCGATTATACGGGCCGAGGGGTCACGCAGCACTATTCATAAATATCCATCCTCTTTTCCTTTTTTTTTTTTTTTTTTTTTTCTTACGAGAGTTGCCCACCAAACGTCGAGTGTTGCGCCCCGTCCAGTATTGGAATTGCGGGAGCACGATGCAACACGGCGTGGCGAGGCGAGCGCGGAGCGAAACGTGAGCAGAGTTGCGCTAAGTAGTATGATGGGCGTAAAACGACGATGGTGTGCGATGGCGTGCGTTGGAGATTTCGTGGAGGCAAGGTAGGAGGAAGACGTGTGATGACAGGTTGTCGGTTGCAGTGGAGTGGAATGGGGATTGTGCCGAGGAGAAGGTGGGCGGGGCGAGTGGGGGCTCGATGGTGGGGGATTTCCTACACTTGCCCTTTTTACTCCGTCTCTCTTTTTTCTTGATTTAGTGGCCTCCAGATCATTAGGCAGGGACTGAACTCTTTGTGAAGTAGCGTCAACAGGCTTGACGTGGTTACTCACAACGCAATCACATCTGGGTAGTGATAAGGAGGTGATTGTGTCCTGCCAAATCTCTTCTGGTCATTGCAGCTTGCTGAGCGGCTATATTAGCACGGGCTATGGGGAGGTGAACATGTCCCTCCCGCAGGAAGAGGCAGGGGCTGAGTTTGGACTCTACAGCGGCAAGGCAGCTGGATCAAGGGACTGCGAGAGTTGAGCGCTACGTGATGGATTGCATGGACTGAGACTTCAGGTGTTTCAAGGCAACTTCATGCAACGATAAGATCTCCAGTAACTCTTGAGGCATGACCTATTTTTGTTGTGCTTGGGTTTTATATCTTGTTTTCTTTTTCCTGCTATGGGAATTTCTTAGAAAATGTATTGGATGACAATTATGAGTTCTTAGTTTATCTCAATCGGTAGTTCGTAATTTTTCTTGTTGATTTCGCGATCTGGTTTTAAAATCGTTATGGTTCTCTCATACACAATTAATTGTTGAATTGTTTTTCCACCAAGTATTTCCCGATTTACTTTCTGAGCGATTTTTTGAACTTTGGGGTTTTGGAAATCGGAGTCGTAAGTCCTTTTGGACATATGATGTTGATCTTAAAAAAAAACGATCGAAAGTCTCATTCGAACATCCTATTTGTATATGCAAATTATATTTCATATAGGTTTATCAATTTCGCCGTAGATCGATTTTCTAATTTGACGTGATTCGATTTTCTAAATTGTATTGATTCAATTTTCTAATTTGTCGTGATTCGTGATGAATTTTCCCTATCTAATGACCTTGGTTACTTTGATGATTTTGTTTTTTTGAAACTTTGACATGATTTTTCATGTTCCAATTAGTGTTTCCTGATAAGGCTTCTCTCATTGGAGACTGTTAACAAATCTTCTTAGGTATGTCTGTTGCTGTCATAATTGCGGATCTGCGGTTTTTCGATGCAAGAACGACACTGGTCGGTGTTGGGATGTTGCCCTGTAACTTACGAAGTAGGAGCATAAGGCCTGATAGAGAGATCTGGGGATGCTTAGGGGTGGGCATCTCACGAAATAATCAAGGGTTGCTGCTGGCGGATGTCCGTCGGAGCTGGGGTAAATTTCGTTGCCCTGTAACCTAGCAGTGGGGGTGTGAGGCTGGGCAGACTCAGGAAGAGAGTATGATTGCGTTGGCGAGCCTGAGTAGGGTTGTTATGGTCTCCTTGACTGCTCTGCAAATTGTCAACTAGGTTTTATATTTTAAACTTTTTAATAGGTAGCCAAAAAACATACGATTAAGGGAAGCAGATTATTCGCACGGACGAGTGGGAAATTTGTAAGGGGGTGTAACAGGGAAGGGCCTTAGTCTTCGTAAGTAGGTCAACAGGACGTGGTTGGGACGACGCAGGCTGGTGCTGCAATATTGCTCTGTAACCTGGGGGAGCAATGAAGGCAGAACCACCACGTTCGACGCAATCGTTGTTGGGATTTTATCCCTGTCACCTAGGGGCGTGCAACCAATGGGAGTTGTCGAGGGAGGAAGGCATTCTTTGCCGTCTATACTAGGTTGGTCGGTACCGGGGCATGGTGGTGCCCTGTAACCCTAGCAGAAGGGGTTATAAGACCAGTCATGTTTAAGTTCGATAACTGATCACGGAGACTTTATTTTTTTCCAACTGTTGCGTGAGAAGTTTGTTAGTCGGTGGTTTCGGTTCAGATTTTTTGCTTTAAATTTTGTTGTGTGTCACTCATGTCCTATCTCGTTAAAAAAAAAAAAAAATGTGCGATGTGTTCGGATATGGCTATCCTCTAGAGGTTGTGATTGTTTTCGGTGGTTGTGGTAAAACGTTTTTAGGCTCTTGCAACTCCTTGCAATTTCCTTGAGGCGATTCTTAATGTTGTTTTATTCATGGACCTGCGGTTGTTCGATGCCAAAATGACGCTAGCCGGTGCTGGGGTGTTGACCTTGTAACTTGTTAACAGCAGGAGCTTGAGGCCTGGTAGAGAGATCTGGGAATGCCTTGGGGGGGCATTTCACGGGACAATCAAGGGTTCCTATCAAAGATGATGCTGGCCGAAGCTGTGGTAAGTTGCTTTGCCCTGTAACCTATAGCGGGGGTGAGAGGCTTGGCAGAGCTTGGTAGGGAATAGGACAGCATCTGAGGACTTCGAGGGTGTTAGGACCCTCTGACGCTTTAGAGTGTTTGAAGACGATTGATGGGATTTTTGTTGGTGAAAGTCTCCCGAATTTACCTCAAGTTTACCTCAAATAACATTGATTTTGGTAAAAAAGAGAATGTTTTAGAATTCTGGGGACTTCTAGCAACTCGCTTTGGGTTGTTTGATACTGATACATTAATGGATTTGCGGTTGTTCGATGCTAGTACGACGCTGACCGGTGCTGGGGTGTTGACCCGTAACCTGCTGATTGCAGGAGCGTGAGCCCTGGTAAAGAGATCTTGGGAGGCTTTGGGGTGGGCATTCCAAAGGACAACCAACGGTAGCTGTTGGGACGATGCTGGTCGGAGTTGGGGCGAGTCGTGTTGCTTTGTAACCTAGTCGGGTAGGCGTGTGAGGCCTGGGAGAGCTCGACAAGAAGTAAGACAATGTTGGATAGTTTTAGAGAGTTTTGTTTGAGAGTCTAGGGGTTTTGAGCATTGTAAAAGAGGTGAGTATATATTCATAGTTTTCTAACCTGTAATTCTCTTGAATTTCTTCAATAGTTCTTAGATTGATTCTCAACCTGTAATATCCTCTTCCTTGATCTGTTTTTTTCCTAAAGGAAAAGACCGCCACACATATCGAGTGGTCCAACCCAGGCAAAGGATTATGAGGAAGGATGCTTGCTAACTATAATGCTCCTTGGAGTTCACCTGAAACCAATATAAGGTCAATTATCGATCTTGTACTTTGTCTGGCTTGATTTTTTCTAAAACAAGTATAGGTTTTTGCTTCGGGGTTTAGTCTCCTTAATTAGTCGAAGAGATTGGCTGAAAGACAGAGATTAGAGATAATGGTCTCATCAGCTTCAATGTAAGGGGGACAAGGGGAAGGAATGCGTCATCTATCCAGAATGCAGTCTGGTACCGCATTAAAATCGTCTGCGATAATGATGGGGATGCCTGTCGGTAAATGGTGAAGAATTCCCTAAAAAAACCTTTGTCTATCACTAACTTCATTAGGGTCATATACACATAAAATGTTGACCACGTCTAACTCTATCATTGCTAGAATATAGACCCATTTGTCTTCCTGTTGGTCATCTTCCCAATTTATAACTTCTATTTTGGTGTCCGGGGGGAGCCAAATGGTCACCCCTGCACTGCCAACCTTAGGTGCATGTGCTCAATAAGCCATGTGGGGCCATATTTTTTTTTTGTATATGATTATGGTAATCAATATTCATCAAATGAGTCTCCTGGACACATATGACGTTTGGCCAAGATCTACCATCTGCCTCTTTCATCATCTCAAGAATAACTTGTCTCTTACTCTGTTTGGAAGGAAGTATAGATGCCAGATTTTTTGCAATGCCCAAAGCCAAATCAGGAAGAACAACAAGAGAAGCATTGACTAACCCCATGAAGTCAGAGGAACCCCTAGTTACCTCAACAACAAGTTGCACCAAGTTAGTTAGAGATTTCTTTAAGACTCTATTTACACCTAAAAATAGTGACATCCCCAAAAGTCAACACAAAGAAGAGATTGATGATTTATTATTACCAATGATTAAGAAAATCTTAGAAAAACAAAGAGAAGAAATGAAGAAACTCATAACCAAAGATGAAGTATGGAGGGCATTGATCCTAATGGAAAAGAAAAAAACACCAGGGATTGATGAGTTACCTAAAGAATTCTGGGAAAGTATGTGGCATATCCTTTCTCAAGACCTAATCAATTTCTATGATTCGGTGTGGATCACAGGGGAGATAGGGGAGATAGTGAATGAAGGATTCATCACCCTCATCTACAAAAAAAAGAAAAATCAAGTATAAAGAATTATCGACCAAAAACTCTGCTGACTGTGGTTTACAAGTTAGTGGCTAAGGTCTTGGCAGACCGTCTAACTAATGTTATTTCTGATATTATTCATCCTGCATAAACAGGCTTTATAATAGGAAGGAGCATTCAAGACAATATTATCTTGGTAAATGAGTTGATTAAAATTTTTAGGCAATCTAAACATAATGCGTCTTTTATCTTTATTGATTTTGAAAAAGCGTACGACCATGTGGATTGGACATTCCTAGATAAATGCCTTGAAAAAATGAACTTTGGTCCTTATTTTAGGAGATGGGTGGAGATAATGCATCCGAATGTCACTACCAGGATAATGATAAATGAGAATGTGACTCCCTCATTCTGCCTTAAGAGATCGGTGAGACAAGGGGATCCTATCGCCCCCTTCCTATTTGTGATAATCATGGAAACCCTGACTGCTAACCTACGTAACAACAAGGATATCAAGAGAATCCAAGTAATTTTCATATCAGAAGAGGTTATCCATGTCTGCTCCCTCTTTGTTGATGACCTCTCTATTATGATTGAAGCATCACACGAGAATCTGGAAGCCCTAAGGGTCATGATGGATCACTTTTGTAGACTCTCAGATATGAGAATTAATTAGAGTAACAAAACCTTGGGTTGGTGGATCCATAATCAAGGAGTCAGACCCCCAGAAGTTCCAAAAATATCATGGTTATCTAAAGAGATACAGGTAAGGGTATTGGGAATCAATCTTTCAGCAAAAGGAAAGCCTGAAGCTAACAATGAATGAATTTTACAGAATGTTTGTTCTAAACTAAATTCATGGAAGAACAAACATACATCCATTTTTTGAAAGATCTCTTGTAGTTAATAATGTAGTCCTAGCATCGATATGGTATAAATCAGCCATTTGGGCCCTAGACAAGGCAACGATCAAAATATTTCAACAACAACTAAGAGTCTTCCTGTGGAGGGGAAATCACGAGTCAAAAAATGTAATCAGCAGGGTAGCATGGTCATCAATTATACAACCCAAATCGTGTTGGACTTGGTATCATTGATCCCACCCTCCAAGCAATGACTTTGTACATTCAATGGATTAAAAGACTGTTTTTTAATCCTCAAACTCCATGGAATGTGTTAGCCTGGGAACAAGTCAAAAGATTAGCCCCCCCAACAGTCGAGGAAATTGACACGCTGACATGGTTGGAAAACAGAGCCTGGACACTACCCAAAGCTAGAGGATAGAGGACAGAAGAGTCTTATCTATCTAATAGGGAAGCTGCTAGAGCAGATCTTACAAAAAACCTCTTTTAGCCCCCTCTCATTAAAACATGGAGAAAGCTCCTGCTTACTGACAAGATTTCCCTAGAAAGAGGGAGGAAGTTTGCAGGCAACCACTCTTTAACAATATATGAATCATAGATTCACAAGGATGCACCCTTCATTGCAGAGACTTACCCTGGAACGGGATGGATAAGAAAAGGAGTAATCCGAGTAAGTGACATCTGGAATACATATACTAATGACTGGATCTCTCACAAGAAACTCCAGGAGAAGTTGAAATATTGTCATCATTCAGAGGTTGCCCTTGATAAGATATTAGAGTTAATCCCAATAGGTTGGACTACAATTCTTAAAAAGGGCCATAAAATCAAAAATAATAATTGGGTAGTTCTAAAGGAAGATCATCAAGTGATTGGCAACATCTTTCATAAGGAAAGGAATGGAGACATACTAATCACCCTTTTTTATCTCAAAGATAATAATGAGTTAATCCTGAGTGACCCAATTAGAGTCAGAAGGGTGACGACTGAATAACTTTTCAGGGTCAGAGTCATATAAGATAAGAATTCTTAGTTTGCCTTCCGCCCAAGCACGCCCATTCAATTTCTCCCATTAGATCCACAAGAATGGAAATGGGGGTCGCAGTCCAAAGGAAAGAAAAACTTCACAAAAACTCTGCACACTCTCACAGTAAAATCAACATGCAGAATGTTAAGACCAAGATTTAATCTCAAAGACAGAGTCACACAAAGATGGATGGATCAGTTGAATTTAGGAAAAAATGAATTTCAACAGATCAAATGGTTTCAAAGCAAGAAGATCAAGCCTGCTAAAGTAGCCTCACTACAATGACAAATTGAACATATATGCCTCCCAACCAATGATTGGCTAATAGGCAAAACCTCATTAGATAGCAAAGGTTTATCCAAGCCTTGGTGCAAACTTTGCACATCTGTCTTCCCGAGCAGAAGTATAGCTGAGACTATTGAACACATTTTCCTACAATGCCCTGACTCAGTGTGGCTATGGAGATGGTGGGACAGAATATGGAGTCAGTTGGAAGTGACTGATAGATGGCCATGGGGCTGGAAACCTTTGTTGCTGGAGGATTGGGTTGTCGTACCCTATGATGAATTCACACAAAACTTGTTTATCATCAGCAGAGGAGCAATACTCTGGACCATTTGGAGAAGAAGATGTACACACGAATGGGAGAAAGTCAGACTTGATGGTCAGGAATTTACTGATAGTATCAAGGAACAAATACAAACAGATATCAGAATTCGATGGGAATTCACGAAAAATAAAATTCTTGAACATATTAAAAATTTTAACAAAGGCTGGCTTGAGGGAAAACAGGGAGGAAAGTTGGGGAAGGTTAGTTGGCAAGGTGCCCCTGCAAATGATGATGTTGCCCTCAACAGGAACTACAAGATTCATTTCAATGATTGGAGTTCAATGAACCTTATGATCCCTCTACGACCTGCTTCTGAATTCCCTGACCCCTTTCATCCTAACCATCAGTCAATGGTTCCTATCTCATGGTATGGTTCAGCATAGAGGTAAATTGTCACTCAAATTTTGGTATGTTTTCCCAATCATAAAAGGGCTAGTTCAGTGTGTAAGATTTGGCGCCAAGTAGTTTGGTGAAGAGGCCCAATCCATAATGACAATTACATTGTAATGGGACGTTGGACCCGTTTTCTAGCAGGTGCAGCTCCCCACCAATAGATGGAGTGACTTAAACAACTATATTAGCAAGGGATGCTTGTTTCACCCTGGCTAATATAGTCTGTAAATGTCTTAAAAAAAAAAAAAAAAAAAAAAAAATCTCAGTCGAAGCCGAGTAATGACCCCGATATCTCAAATGACTTGTGTAACTCTATATGGGATGTTGGGCTCGGTTCCCAGCACGTGCTGCTCCCCACAAATAGACTGGAGCATTTGTCCTAAAAAAAAAAAAAAACAGGTTTAAGGGGCTTGTTAGACACTCCTCGGGCGTGTAAATCCCCCAAGGAAAATTTCGTTCCACCTATCCTTGGGATGAAAACGAAAAAAAATAAATCAAAACATTTCCTTGGGGAATCCTCGCGGCATCCTCGGGCTACAGCCATTTGGTGGCATTCCCCAAGGAACCTCTCGAGGTCTCTTGGAGGTCAAGGATCCGCGATAATCTGAGCGGCGAGGGCACCCGTTGTCGGCAAGAAATTTCTGTCGGCTATTCCATTGGAGCTCCTACCGAGCAGCGCACAGGCATCTTGGGTCTTCAACGTTCGGTTTCCAAGAACCTTGCGCCAACGGTAATCGATGGTGGCCGGCCAGCCCCCACGGACGTCGTCGACCAGTGTTCTCCCTTGCAGTGCGTGCCGCCAAACGGAAAGGGGTCGAACGGTCGGGAAATTTGAATACTTCAGCCGACCCCCCTTGCTCCGATTGCCCACTGTATTCCGCGACAAAAAAAACATTACAAGGCGTTTGTCCCATGTTGCGGTCTGTCGTTTGCACCCCTCTTTGTCACTGTTTGTTGAAGGTGTATTGTCATCGTCTAGCTACTGCCCTTCCCACTTGCCTTTCAAGGTTGTCGTTGCTGCTCCTGGCCATCCTTTTGCTTGTCCTTGTCGGCTTCTTCCATGTCTGCATCCTCAGAAGGGTGCCTGGACGTACACGTAAGTGGCGGTCTGCGAGGAAGGACGTCAAGATGGACGAGCGGCAGGCGAACAAAAGGGCTTCAGTGGACTACTCCAGAAGCCACCGCACATGCCACGATCCGGCTCGCAGTGCAAGGGCGTACGACCTGTTAGAGTGTGCATGTCCTATGTTGTCCTCTACCGTCTTCTCCCTTCATCGTCGTCATTCGGTGGACCTTCGTCATCGTCGTAGAATTATGACCCTATCGTAGTTGGCGTTGATGGCTGACCTCTATTGAAGGTTGCCACTGCTGCTCCTAGTCACAATTTTGCTTGTTGTTGTTCTCCTATTCCACGTGTGCTTCCTCTATTGTTGATGGTCGACCTCTATCGAAGGCCTCCAACAGAGAAGACAAGGCATCGGCACTGACTGCAGTCGACATCGACAGCGGCAGTCCATCCCGTGGGCGTTCGTCCACACTGGATGCAATCGCCATCGCCCGAAAGACATGTGGCAACATACGCAGCTTCTCCCAGAATTACTCTTCCGTCGCATCATCGCATTGCCTGAGATCCTCCCACGCCCCTCTCATCCTCCTTTTCATCCACCACCTCGACATCGCTCGTGGAAGAACACTGCAACCCATGGTGCAGCAAACCTGCACTGCAGCCTCGATGATGGCCACGGTATCCAGCCCTTTGACCGGGACTTAATGAAGTGTCTTCCTCCTCTGCGCGCGGATCTGCGCTCTCATTCTGCCCAATGCCCTCTCCTGCTGACAACGAAGGAGCACGGTCGTCACGACCTTCGCCACGACCGTCTTCTCGATCGTCGTCAACTTCGCACATTTGTCATGATCGCTGCTGCCCTCCATCGGCATGTGTGTTGCAATGCTCATGAACCACGAAAATACAACAGCCTACCCACTCGCCACGACCGTGGTAACCTCAACACCAAGTTCCCGACGACGTTCCCCACGTGTGCTCGACTCAACACATAGGCGCGGTGGCATGCAGAGGTGATGGCGATGGACCTTCGTGGGGCGTTCACAAATTCGTGACGACGTACAAGGACTCCACTGTGCCGCTGCAAATACCCGTTTCCACCGTCGCAGATATGGGCGCCACCTGCCCCGTGTCGCCGTCGTGACGTCCAGCATCCAATTTGAAATTTGATTTTCGATTGGGGAGGTCCATTGCTTTCGTTCGCCAGCGCCAATTTTTTTTTTCGTTCGCCAGCGCCTTTCAAAATTTCCGGCATCCAATTTTTTTTTTCGTTCACCTGCGCCTTTCAAAATTTCCCGCCTTCGGCAGCTGGACCACACCGTAGTAAGACGGACATCACCCAATGGACCAAGGCATTGCCCCCCCGCGGCTGACCATAATATCATGAAGGGGTAACTAGGGTGCAGTCACGATTTCAGTTTTAAATTCAGTTCATGTATCCCTCGAATACAACACATCCCACCCGGCCCTAAAGCTAGGTTGTGTACATTCACGATTTTCCTCGGTTTCACACAACATTCACGAAAATGTGACTGAAACGCATTTCCAAACTAAAACCGTGACAGCGCCCTACCGTCTTCCCCCCAACACAACGCACCCTCATTTTGGCTGTATCTGGCCGTAAACATAGCTTGTATACATTCATTTTTAGGCCCTATTATGAAAATGGCCGCCGGTGGCCGAAAGGAATCATCCTTGGGAGACCACCCCAAGGATAGGTGGAACGATGGCGATAATTTCTTTCAAACCCCCAAGGAAACTTCCTTCGGCCCCGAGGACGCCCCAAGGAGTGTCTAACGAGCCCCTAAAAGAAATACGCAATTGCAGGGACCTCCAGAGCTTCCCGCAAAATATGTAACCCCGCGGCTGTCCAAGCCGCTGACATTTACGTGCCCATATGCATGAAAACGCAAAATACGTAGCCCTTCTGACCCAAAAAATCACCTTCAATTTACGATTTTATGAAAATGCATGCAGTGTGAGTATGCCCTCAGCCGTGGAATATGTGGATGGCATGGAGCACTATATGCATCTAAGCAACCCATGTGTTTGTTTGTTTGTTTGTTTGTTTGTGTGTGTGTGTGTGTTTGTGTGTGTGCCTGTGTGTGAGTGTGTGTGTGTGTGTGTGTGGGGGGGGAGAGAGAGAGAGAGAGAGAGAGAGAGAGAGAGAGAGAGAGAGAGAGAGAGAGAGAGAGAGAGAGAAAGAGAGAGTGAGAGAGAGAAGGCGGGGGGCGGATCACTTCTGGAAGAGTATATTCCGATTGCCTGAGGCTGTAGTGTGATCCCTAGCCCCCCAAAAGGGGAAAAGGCCAAAATTTGTCCCACCTCTTTGTTGTTTTTTCCTTTCTGAAAAAAAGAGCTATGTCAGTTTTGCGACTGAAAGATTCGCTGCCCATGACTCTTTAGCCTGTAACCACCGCCACTTTTGTTTTTCTTCTCAACAACAATGACAGTTTCAGATCTGCATCTTCGTTTAGCTGCAGAGCTTGACTGCATGTGACACGTTGGCATTTCTTAGGACACTTGTGTGATTTTGATTGGGAGTGGGGCTGAACCCCTGAACGCTGTACGATGCATTTCCAATTTTCCAGATTTTTTTTTTTTTTTTTTTTTTTTTTTGCGAGTTTCGGCCAGTTCTGACCTTGTCTTTCGCCAGATGCCGTCAAGGCCATGGATCTCTGGGCCTGGCTCAGGTAGTCAATATTTTATTAATTATTTTTACATACATGTATCTGGACTGCAGATGCAGGGGGCTCCAGTCTATTGGTGGGGAGCTACAGCTGCTGGAAAGCGGGTCCAGCGTCCCCTGAGATACATCATTGAGTTGGTGACACAGCACATGCTGGGAACCGGGCCCAGCGTCTCTCAAAAACCATGCCCCTTTTTCTTTTTTTCTTTTTTTTCGGGGGGGGGAACAATTGCTCCAGTCTATTCGTGGGGAGCAGCATGTGCTGGGAACCAGGCCCAGCGTCCCTCAAAAACCATGCCCTTTTTTCTTTTTCTTTTTTGGGTGGGGGGGCGGGACAATTGCTCAAGTCTATTCCTGGGGAGCAGCATGTGCTGGGAACCGGGCCCAGTGTCCCCTCAGAATCTTACAACATATGAGTTACTGAGGCCATTACCCGGCTTCAACTATGAATTCAAGTACTAGAAATTCTCAGAATAATTCAAGCAAAAACCATGCCCCTAAAAACGAACTGAGTGGCAGAATTTTTATTTTTATTTTTTTGGGGGTTAATAAGGTAGTCTGAAATGCAGTTTTGTGTTGATCCTCAGTGGCAGAATTCATAAAGTTTGATTGGGGAAAGTGACACCTCTTCAGTCCTCGATGGACCACCAGATCTAGGCTTGGCTTGTGTAATGTGTATGTTTTTTTTTTTTTTTTTTTAAAGAAGAAGAGTTTTATTTCCAAGAAAGAAAGGGGAGGCCGGGAAAACCTCCACATGACAACCCGGAGGAAAAACTGGGGCCATTACCCAGCTTGGGCTGGCTGGAAACCGGGTCCAGCGTCCCATAAAACTCACTTCTATGTGAAACCAAAGGGAGAAACTGGACTATCCAAGAAAGCTGGACTACAAAGCAATGACTGAGAAGAGCCAAGAGAATGAGCCTAAGCTACCAAGAGATGGAGGACATTCCTCAATGAATGCCTAGCCTGTCTGGGAGGCTTACCCAGATTCCCTTTAAAGATATTACAGAAACAGCACACAAATGAAAGTACTACGATCCTGACATTAGTATCCTGACGGCCTATCAGTCGGCCCAGTGTGAATCTTGTGCAGCATGAAGCACCCTTTTGGGCTTCCTTGTCTCCTCGAAAGTGGGGAGTGGTGGGGAGAGCAATAATCTCCAATCCCAGACCATGGTGACTAATCAATTGTATGGGGAGGAGAGAGGAAGAATTGAAACTCATCATACGGTTACGAAGGGGACAAACAGTATGATACAAATCGATTCACAAGGTCACAACTCCCTAACTCTTTCTAATACAAATCTGCAAAGATCGATGCTATCCCAGTATGATCGGTGTTTTCCTTCACTACAGGAGGCAGTRGGATGGAGCAAGGGAGAAAGGAAAGGAAAAGGAAGTGAAGGGAAAAGGGATAGGGAAGAGGGGGAAGAAGAGGAAGTGGGGGTAGAAGGGGAAAATGGATATATGGCCAAAGAGAGAAGAATCAGTGACGAGGGGGCCAAAGGCCAGGGTAAGATGGTATTAGGAAAAGAGCACCTACCCTCATCAGATGAAAGGACTGGCTCCCAACTACTTTCCTCTGTGATGCAAAATACCAGTATGAGGGGATTTCCTTCTTCATGGGTTGAAAAGACAAAAGGTCCTTTTCATAATAAAACACTAGAAATAAAAAGAACAAATCAACATGCCTCACCCCTTCAAATCCCCCTGTCTAATTTGTCCTCAGCAAGAGCTTTTTTTTAATCTAAATTTATAAGCCCATCAGAAAAGAGGGTGGTAGACAGCGGGGGAAAGAAGACGATGGTGAAAGCTTACCCACCCCAAATGTTAGCAGAACGAGACGCAGTTTATCAACGACATGCAAATAATTGGGTATTTCATGATGATGCAGCATTCAAATCAGTCAATGAGAAAATCAAATGGGTAAGCAGAAGACTGGCATTCTTCAAAGGAAGTCCTGAAGCTGCTCAAGAAGACTTCCTTATACAGCCTGTTTCATCGACAGTCTTGACCATCCTTAGTTTTCATGAAGGGGACAAAAGAATAATTGATGGATGGAGAAAGTTGAGGTGCGATCGATCAGAAGTTCGGATATATCCATGGACCCCTCAAAAACAGGGCCCGGATGAGCGGCGTCGTYAGATGATGGAAGATTTCTATTGGGTGGRATTYCGTCATATMCCAATAGAAATTCAAGCCGCATTTATTCATAATTTTGGGGAGATCCATGATATTGTGGACTTCATCGATCCCCTCCCAGCTTTTGCAGCAAGAAGGGATGACTACCTAATGTTAGCTATTAATCATCCCTCAAACCTGCCTTTCAACATGGATGATGTCATTCCTTATAGAGTAGGGGGGAAGGAATTTCACATTCACACAGCACACAAACTGYRTCCATGGTGCTTCCGATGCAAAGCCTACGGTCACCTCAGTACAGATCAGACATGTGAACAAAACCCAACACGGAGACAGAGGGCGACAGGGAGATTGATCAGAGATCCTTTTAAAAGTAATTTGTGGAGGACTGTGGATCAGGGACACGAGGGATGGGTATACATCGAGGGGGGAGGCAAGGGCGCAAAATCAAAAGGATGGACATGGGAAAAAGAGGGGGATCCAAATTGGGATTCAAAGCCCCCAGAGAGTTGGACTCCTCCAGAATCAGCAGACAAGGTAATAAGCAAAAACACCTCCACCTCCTCCCCTTCGCCCTCTAAATCTCAGTCCTTACCAAGCTCGTCAAAGATGACAGCTTCAGCTAAATCGGATCAGGAAAAAGAAGGAAAAAATGAATCATCTATACCAGAACCAGATCCACAAAAATATGTAAATGAAGCTGAGTCCATCATCAACAACAAGAATTTGCCACCTCAGTCCACGAAGGGTCAAAAGGATGAAAATCAGCAAGACAAAGATCTGGAAATTGAACAAGAATTGGACAATGAACAAGAAACCTCAATAGATCTACCCCTCTCAAGGAGAAGTGGAAAGAGAAAGAAAAAAATAATAATAAGAGGAAGACCTCATCATCAGCAAAAATGGAGGCCCAAGTTACGTACAAAAAGGGGAGCATCGCAGACATCACAGTCTGTGGAAACAACAAAGTCTCAAAAACAGGAGGGGGACCTCCAGCAGAATCTTTTTAGTGAAGCTTTTGGGTCTGCGCCTATGGACATTGACTCGGAACAGCCCGTCGAAGATAGTCCTATGACTGAGGTTCCCCCTTCAGGAGACGAAGAACTCGTCACGGTGGAACACAAAATGATACGGCTGGCGGAATGGTTTCTCCAACAACTAAAAGAGAAATATGGGGAAGTCACTACTGAGTTCTGGGACGCCTCCTATGTACAACTTATTAACTTAATGAATGTCAGTCCTTCCTTGAAACAGGTATTGACCAATGGACTCCCACAAGGAGCTAAATGGACAATAGTCAGTCGTCGTATGTTCAAGGCAATAATGGACATGTTTCAACCTCCCACTCCTCCACGAGAGGAAAGTAAGGAGGAAAAAAGCATAGAGATGACAACAACTTTGGTGCCCTCTCAACCGCAAGTTCAGAGGGACAACTTGTCATCGGGGGAGATAACAGAAAATAAATACAAGGTAGTATAATCTATGTGGACAATAATGGTCAGGCGGCTCTTCAGTCTCCCTCCCTTACTGACAGCCAATTGGAAGTTCTAGGGCAAGTAATAGACGGAGATACTAATAGACAGATAATATTATCACAAGCAATAGCAACGAATGACATCACAATCAACACTAATGACATGGAGGTTGAGAGCACCTGCCTACCCCCCTCGCAGGTTGACCAAGAAATGATTTACCAAGAGACGGCTGCACAAGAACAATCTCAAGAGGGGGGAGTGCAAAAAGAAGACACCCTGAAGGAAGTCATAACAAATAAAGAAAAAAAGGATATGATGACTTCACAATCAACTCATAACGTTCAAACATCTATACAACAAGCTCACATAGATGCGAGTCCAAAGATAATACATAATGATGAGTCACACTCCTCTTCTATACTGACAAAACAAGAGGTAGGCAAAAGGCAAAAAATGAGGAATGTGTTGGAAAGAGGACAGATGATAAGACCTCAACCTCCTAAAGGCAACCTCATCATACCAGTGAGGAAAAAAGGAGGGAAATGGGAGGTGGGTCTCTCACCAATAGGTCAAGACCAATATGGGGGTGTCACTCTGAGAGGATGGTCAACATATGTCGAATACCAAGGTGTTGGGGATCGTACGTTCAAACGGGATATGCATGATTTCCTGTTAAAACACTATGATCCTGGACCACAAGCAAACTTTACAAAAACGGGTGACAAGACTCATATGGCGAAAAGGGACACGTTTGTTCGCTTTGAGGAACAGAAAGAGGCAGGGTTGAGATGGTTTTCCCATGCTGCTTTGCTTGATTCACAGAGTCTTAAGATTAAAGCAAATGTGGTGTGGTCGGCCTCAGACATTCTTGCATGTCTCAGCATTTTGTTGCGAAGAGGCATCCTACAGACTGTTGTGGATTTGGACAACGGTTCTTGGATCTGTCTCTAAAAACACTAAAGAAGGTGGTTCTTTTATAATAAGATGAGGTAAAAATGGACGCAATACAAGCTTATTATGGAGAGAACCCATTCTGGCAGCGTGCAATCAAAACAACAGACTTGGATCTCAGATCAAAATGTAAATGGCCTTGCTACGGTAGACGCGATAAAAAGAAAAACTATATTGGAACAATTGAAAGGCGTGGGAGGTAGATCGTGGTCTGACATCATATGCATTCAGGAAACACATCTCACCAACTCTCTCATTCATATCAAGGCTCACAACACGATATGGCCGTTCGATAAGCTTAGTGCACCGACCTCAAGAAACGGGTCAGCAGGTACAACCATTTGGATGCCACCAGACTCTAGAGCTCAAGTAGTCTAATGGGTGTCAGATAAAGAGCAGGGTCGATGGATATCTGCCATCTTTACGATTGGACCAGATGTTATATGTGTGACTAATGTATATGGACCAAATGAAATTGAAGATAGAATCAGGTTTTTTCAAGATATAAGAAGCCAGATACCGGAAGGGACCTCATACTCATGTCAGAAGATCTAGAGAGAGTTCTCATAGGGGCAACAATTTTCCCACAAAGCCCTTGGACTGGGGCTTATCATAAAATTTGTTCAGTCCTCCTGTCTCTAAAAAAAAAAACAGATCAGGGAAGGGGAGTATACAAACTAAATACATCACTGTTATCATATGATATCTTTAAAAAGTATTTAGCAGATGTATGAGAATATTGACACTCGACGTTAGAAAGACAGGATTCATATATCTCTTGGTTCAACAATGGGTTGTGTTTTCTTGCAAGAAAATATAATGAATTTTTTAAATTACAAGCAAAAAACAGACATTTACAAGAAATACAAATTCAGGAATAAATCTTAAATTATGAATCTCAGGACCATCTAAATGACTCTTCGCAAACTATCAATATCCAAGAACTCATAAATCAACTCCTGTCATTTGCGCAACATCGTTGGCAAGGACAACTAATCAGAGGCAAGTTGTCGAAATTCACAACAGAAGGACAGATGGACACATCCTTTTTTGCTATGGCTCGATCACGAGCGAAACGCTCCACTATAAATATCCTATGTGACCACGACGCTTTTCAGGATCCCACGGTACCAGTATCTTCAGTTGCAAGTCTGAAAGTTGCCTATAACTTTTTCAAAAACCTGTTCATATCATCAAAAGACCGTACTCGGACTCTGGAAGATGACCAAACCACTCGCCTCTTCTTAGAACCATTGTTCCAGTCCATTACCGATGAACAATGTGAGAATATTGAAAAACCTCTAACCAAAGATGAAATCTGGACAACATTAATACAAATGGAGGAAGACAAGACTCCGAGGGTGGATGGTCTTCCCAAGGAATTTTGGGAAACTATGTGGTCGATCCTTTCACCCGACTTAATGCAATACTTTAAAGAGGTTTGGGAGACTAGTGAAATGGGCGAGATAGTGAGTCAAGGAATACTTACGTTATTATATAAGAAATGAGAGAAATCAAACATTAAAAACTATAGACCAATAACCTTACTAACGGTAGTATACAAATTGTTAGCAAAAGCTCTTGCAAACCGTATGATCCTAATGATAGCCGATATAATTCATCCCTCTCAAACAGGTTTTATAAATAGTTGCCACATACAAGATAACATCCTATTAATTAATGAAATGGTTAAAGTAGCGCGACAATCTAAGCAGAATGAAGCCGTGGTTTTCATAGACTTCGAAAAAGCATATGATCATGTCGATTGGCGTTTCTTAGACGTCTGTTTGCAAAGGTTGAATTTTTGTCCGAATTTGCGTAGATGGGTTAATATTCTCCATACAAATGCTACTACACGCATTTTTGTGAATGGGCTGCTATCTCCGGAAATCCATATACAGAGATCAGTTAGACAAGGAGACCCTTTGGCCCCTTTCCTTTTTGTGATTGTGATGGAGGCCCTGGGTGCCAACCTTAGAGCTAATCATAATATTAAATGTCTTACTATCTCAGGTATACCGGACGAGGCAATACCAATAGCCTCAATATTTGCAGATGACCTAACGATCATAATGGAGGCCTCAGAGGCAAATATGGAGGAAATAAAAAATCTGTTGGATAAGTTCTCAGCACTCTCTGACATGGTGGTTAATTGGGGAAATAAAACGCAAGGTTGGTGGATCCACTGAAATGGTGTTCGGCCGCTTGAAGTCCCCACTGAGAGTTTTGAGAGTATCTTTGTCTGCCTCTGGTAAACCCATATCCCATGATGACTGAATTTCAAATCCTGCGATACAAAAAATGAAACTATGGAAGAATCAACACACTTCACTTTTTGGTAGATCACTAGTAATAAATAATGTGGTGTTTGCTTCAATATGGTACAAATCAGCAATCTGGGCAATTAGTAAACCACGAATCAAACACCTTCAAAAACAGGTGACGGCCTTCCTCTGGAGAGGGAATCATGAGCTAGAGAGAGTTATTCCTAGAGTAGCATGATCTACCCTCATTCAGCCAAAATCGAGGGGAGGGTTAGGAATCCTGGACCCTACCCTACAATGTCAAGCCTTGTTACTACAATGGATGATTGATCTCATTTTAGAAATCGACAAACCTTGGCAACCTTTGGCTCTACAACAAATTAGGAAACTAGCGCTGATAGCTCCACCTGAAGTACATCCCCTTACTTGGGTAGAGAACTTATTTTGGAACATCCCTCGTCCTTCTACTCACTCAAGACTAGAAGGGGAAAGAGGAGCAGCCTGTAGAGATCCACTCTTAGATAATCTATGGGTGTCCCTACTAAGGACATGGAGAAAGCTACCTCTTCCTAATAAACCCACAACCATACGCTTTGAAGAAATCATGAGGCAACCTCTATTTGGGAACAGAAGGATAACGGACGCGAATGGTTGCGTGTACAATAGTTCTACTCCTCCTTGGTCTCATTGGGTGAAAAAAAGAGTAATACGGGTTAAAGACATTTGGGATCTGGAAAAAAAAAAGTGGAAGTCTTCTGATCAACTTAAGAAAACAATAACATACGCGCACAGATTAGATCAAAATTTGGACTACATCATTTGTTCTATCCCACTGGCATGGGTTAGAGAATTAAGAAAAGGAGTAAAATTTTAGGAAGGAAACTTTGTAATGATTACACACGAACCATCATGTTGGCAGGTAGGACAAATAATGAGTCTATTAGAAGAAGGAGCCTTAACGACTCTATTCACAATGACAACAAATCACTTACTCTGACCTTCATCAACCAATCAAGTTGAGTTCTTTCCTTTCACGGAAATGTTCAGAATTAGAGTTATTTTTATATCAGCAACCTCTGGATGGAGAGTGTTTTTTAACCTCAATGCTCAATTCCAGATTTTCCCATAGATCCAGACGAATGGGTATGGCAAACGGGAAAAAGGAGTAAACCGCGCACTCTACAATCCCTAACGGTGAAAGCAACATCTCTTTTGTTAAGACCACGGGTGGATGTGTCGTCTGTAATAATAGACAGATGGACCAGACATCTGAATATTGATGCACAAAGCATCAAAAACATAAAATTTTTCAATAAACTTCAAAAAAAAAACAGCCAAATTTTCCTCCTTACAATGGCAAATTCTTCATCGTTGTTTACCAACTAATGATTGGCTCATTGATCACACCAATTTGGAGCAACGAGGTCTGGCACATCCATGACGCAAAGCATGTCTATCTGTTTTCCCCCATAAGAAGATCAAGGAGACAATTGAACATGTGTTCATTCAATGTCCAGGTACGGTCCTACTTTGGAGAAGATGGGACTGTATATGGAGGAGATTGACAGGAATTGACTGGCCATGGGATTGGAAAGCCATTCTCTTGGGTCAATCAATGGGTACCAGTGGAAACACAACTTTCAGAATTCCAGATGAATTTTTTTGAGTTAGGACGGAAAGTCATTTTATGGGTATTGTGGTACAAAAGATGTGTACATGAAAGAGAAGAAGTAAAATTAGAAGGAAAGGAATTTGCTGACCTAATTATACGATTTGTGCAGACAGAAATACGGGCACATTGGTCAAAGGTTCGAGCTAGGATACAATTACTCCACCAAAAAAAAAATATCATCAAGTGTATTCAAAAATTTAATCAGGAATGGCTGGGGGGAACCGAAGGAGGAAGTTTGGGAGAAGTGAAATGGCCAGGAAAGGAAAAACAGGAGAAACCCCTAAATAGGGACTTTCATCTTTGCTTCAATGACTGGTTTTCACCTCCACCAGGAGCCTCACTCAGATCACTGGAATACTTCTCTGATCCCTTCCCTCCCTCAGAATTGACTTTAGTTGATTTGCAATGGTATGCCATGCAATAAGGTTAAATCCCATAAAAAATATGAGTTCTCTTCAGGTTCGATCTCTAGATATCTATCAGTATGATGATATCTTGGAAAGATTCAAGATCTCATTTTCTGATGTTTTTTTGTTAGTTCTACTTTTCACTAGTAAGTAAAGTCAGAAGATAGGTCTGCTAGTTTTAATAGAAGTATCTGGCGGCCTAAGGTTTGGCTGAAGAGGCAGATTTCATTTTCTTGATATTCTATTCAAAGTGATGTAACCGACTTATATGTATTAAGGGACGCTGGACCCGGTTTCCAGCAGGTGCAGCTCCCCACCAATAGAATGGAGCCAGTAGCTGGGCTGCTAGTGGTGGATGCTCTTACCACCATCCCTAGTAGTTCAGCCGGTTTTTTTTTTTTTTTTTTTTAAAAAAAAAAAAAAAAAAAAAAAAAGGGAGACCCTTATCATTCCGCAGGACCAGTCTATCCTTGTGCCCCCATGCTTTCCAAAACCACTTTGACCGAGTCCTGGATGAGCCGGCCTTCGCCCTCCTGAACCAGTCTGCTCAAATGCACTGTCTAAAAGCTGCCTTGATTCGTGTTTTCAGGATTTTGTCTGGAACCCGTTCGTTCCGAAAGGCGTGGTTGTTCCTTTCTTCCCAGATAATAGACATTAGCACTGCTCTGAATACTTGAGCCACATATCTCTCCGTGGCTCCTGTTGTTAATGACTGATCGGGGATTCCGTCCAAGATGTAGTCGTCCGACCATTCTATTCTTGAGAAGTTAAGGTTTGCCCAGTGCTTGCGCCACCAAGACCAAATCCGCTTGGAGAAGGGGCAGTCCAGCCAAAGGTGGCGAGTGGTTTCCCATGCCCACTTGCACCGCGGGCAGCTTAATGGGATATCCATACCTCTGCCCGCCAAGAAGGCTGCAGAGAGGACCACCAGGTGGGATTGAGTCCAAAGTAGAGTAGCCCAGACGCTGCGAAGGGAGCTTCTGCAGAAGCTGCCACAGGGCCATATAGTCTTCTTCCGCATAGCTCTTCAAGGCCTGGTTAGCCCTACTCTTCCTCACTGCATCGAAGGGTTTATGCTTGGAGTGTTGTCTGAGCAACTGCACCCCCCACCTGGGGGTGTATTGACACAACAGTAGATTGGTCATTCCCTGAGCTGTTTTCACCGTCCAACTCAGCCGGAAGGGATGCAGTTTGGTCTCTGAGGCCAGCCTCCCCGCCATGCACAATCTCGGGCGGGATATATTATATCCGTCCACATTCTCATTTACTACACATTGAGCAAGGTCTGGCACCGGGGACAAGATCCCCTCATTCTCGAACCTTAACGGGGTGGAGTCTTCCCAAGTCAGCTCTTGCCTCCAAAGCTGGAAGACTCTATCCCCTGACGCCTCTTTTCTCAGGTATCTGTTTATCCTGTTTTCTTGGGCTGGATCCGTAGTCTGGTACCAGTTTCCTTCATACAACAGTTCATTCTGGTTGAGTTGATCCTTCCAATGATCTGGGATTGCATCAATTAAAGCCTGCAGTTTCTCGTTCACCGGTCGTAGGTGGGGGCATTTGCTCCTTAGATCCTGTTCTGAGACCCAATCTGAATTGTCCCCTTTCCTGATGTCCCTTACTCTGAAGACGCCCTTCTCCATCCATCTTCTTCCAAATCGACCTTGCCCT
This sequence comes from Chara braunii, assembly GCA_003427395.1. Taxonomy (NCBI): domain Eukaryota; kingdom Viridiplantae; phylum Streptophyta; class Charophyceae; order Charales; family Characeae; genus Chara; species Chara braunii. The sequence goes on along the minus strand of BFEA01000015.1, from coordinate 2,755,149 downwards.
TCCGCCGCGGAGAAGGGTAAACCATTCCTGTCCACGATAGCTGGGTTGTCAAAGAGGCACTCATTCAGGATCTCTGTAAGAGTTTTGGGTTCTGAACAGTATGGTGGCTTGACCTGTTTCCAGACCTGTATAACCGATCTCCAGAATGTCGACTTTGGACGTCTGTTAACGTAGGCCTCGCTTAAAAACCAGGACCACACATCCGAGCAGTTAGATAGATTCCATTCCTTGCCTAGAATGTACTCCCCTAGTTGTACCCATGTTCTGTCCCGGGAGCCAAGGGCTGCCTTGATAGGCCATTTTGCTAGAGAAGCCAAATTCTGCAGTTTGGGGTCTAAGACACCCAGGCCCCCTTCCTTTCTAGGGTAGCAGATAATATCCCAAGCTACTTTGTTTAAGCAGCCTTGATCCTCACTGGCCTCTGGTTTCCAAATTAGTTTCCTAGCCCTTGCTCTGACTCGGCCTAGGGCTGCATCCCCCATGAGATGGACTGCCATCACATACCATAGCACAGAGAAGGCTGAGGCCGAAATCAAAAGGGCACGTCCAAAAAGGCAATGTGGGAAAGGTCTATTCCAGTTGGCGATGCGTGACACCACCTTCTGTTCCAAAAGGTGGTCATGTACCTCTGCGTGGTCCGCCATTGAGACTTGAACGCCCAAGAAGCGCTCAGACGAGTCTGCTGGCACTCTTCACATCCCCCAGTCCACACACAGGTGGTGCGCCTGGGGGAGTAGATAGACTGACTTGGACCATATAGATGCCTCGGATAAAGAGCAATAGGAATTAAGAACCTGAGACACTTGGTTCATGACTTGCGGTGAGTTCTCTGCACAAATGGTAAGATCATCTGCGATCGCTCCTACTTTCCATTCTATTCCTGATTCGATCTTCAGTCCAGATATTTGTGTGTTAAATCTAATGTTATCCAGTAAGATCTCGAGGTGAATTACAAACAGGAGTGGAGCCAGTGGGCAGCCCTGCCTCATCGACCTCGTTAATTTGAATGATTTCGAGCGGTGGCCATTGATCATTACAGATGCTGTCGCTTGGGAGTACATGCCCTGGACCCATCCGCAGACATTATTCCCAAAGTTCATGTGCTTCATCGTAGTAAGAACAAAGGACCAGCCTACTTTGTTGTAGGCTTTCTCCATGTCGAGGAGAAGTATGGCAACATCTCTGTTTTCTTTTGCTATTACTTCTGCTGCCTGTAGGGTTGTAATAATGTTCTCATGGATAGAACGCCCTTTAACAAACGCCCCTTATTCGTTACCTACTAGTTGTGGTAGGTGGACAACGATTCTTAGTGCCAACGCTTTAGCTAGTAGCTTATAGGACGCGTTCAGTAGCGAAATAGGCTGCCAGTTCCGTATATCTGTCTTAGGCCCTTTCTTGTACAACAAGGAGATGACTCCTTCTAGCATGCCTGGGGGGAGGTTCCCTCCCAGGAGTACGTTGTTGAAAAGTTCAGTGAGGACAAGACCTAGTGATTCCCATAGTGCCAGGATCAGCTCGATGGGTAGACCATCCGGTCCCGGGGCTTTGCCAGGATCAGGGCGATCAAGGTTGAGAGCGATGTGGAAGGGGATCTTTCTTTCTGAGAATTTTCAGAAATTCGAGAATTCCCGCAGGTCTGTGTCGGGCGGATCGAATGGACGACGTGTGGTGAGTATGTCGCAGAAGTATTCTTTGGCGTACTCACACATTTGCAGTGCACTCTCTGCTGGTGGGGCTATAAGAGAAAACGGATGGTCTAACTGCTTCATCAGCGGTCTGGCATGCGACTTGAGCAAGGCTTGAAATGTGTCTTTCATCATACGGTCGTAGTGTATCATGCCCTTAATTTTCAACCAGTCTTTGCGTTGTTCTTCAAGCTTATTCTCGTGCAGCTCAAGTGCAACCAGGGCATCCTGTCTCTTTAGGTACCAGTAGAGATCTAAGACTGTGTTGGTTCCCAGTTTCTGCTCGGCTAGTGCAATGGTGGCTTTCAGGTCCTGTAATAACTTATGTGACTTTCTGCTTTTGATTCGAGAATAAAGACTACATGCTTCCAGCAAGGACGCCATGAGACCGTCAAACCAGGACTGAGGAGGAAGTGCATAAAGTGGAGGCCTTGCTCCAGTTTTGGATGATCCGCTCAAGCCACTGGATAAGTGACTCATCTTTGAGGTGTGATATATTCAATCTAAAGTAATCGGGGCCTCTGTTTGGATCTCCCCCTAGTTGTAAGTCGAAGATAACTGGGGAGCGGTCTGAGAGGGGGGAGACCCCTACTCTGGCCTCCAAACAGTTGGTCCACGGAGTGTCTTTCATGAGTACAAAATCCAGTCATCTGGCTGAGGCCGCTCCGTGTGCTGATCCGAACCACGAAAACCCATGAAGCTCCGGGTTCAGATGTCTATACGCATCAGTTAGCCCGAAGGCTTGTATGTACTCGTGTAACAGCTGGGCGTCTTTCCGCAATGGTTGTGCAGTGGGTGAGTCCAGTCCCAGGTTTAACACCGTGTTCCAATCTGCAGCCAAAATAAGGTTTTCGCAGTCTGGAGTTATTTCTGGTAAGTTCGCAATAAACTGGGCCCGTGCATTTAGTTCTGCCGGGAGGTACAGGGACATAATAACCCAGGGGTCTGAGTCTATTTCAACTTTAACCCAACACCAGCGCCCGGCGGCATCCGTTAGCGAGTCCATAACCTCAATCAGAAGGTCAGTCCGAAATAGAATGGGCGTTCCCCCTTTAGAGCCCACTGCAGGAGCCCATATTTGGAAACCTGGCCACCATTGTCGCATTTCTCTGATTTCATCGTCGTTCAATTTGGTTTCCTGAATGCACGGGGGGGGGGAGTAGGGGAGGTAATCTCCCCCCCCCTCCCCCCACCCGTTTCCTCTTACACATCGACTTTCACAAACAAGCTATATGACATATTTTCGAATCTTGGTCAAGTATGGAAGCCGATAGGGGTTCCTACAGAGCCTCCGTCCCGGACCCAAGAAGAGGAAGCCCTGGCACACTCAACTTTGGCGGTTTTGTGTCAAGCGAACGATACCGGTTCCTTGCAGGTCGAACTTGAGAAAGACCTGGAACGGCAAGGAGAACCCGATCTGAACAAAAACAGGGACAATGAAGATTCAATGGAACTGGTTGTCGAGAAAGATGTCGACGCTCTCGCTCTTGCTGTGGTTGATGAGAAGCCCAACCCGCCCAGCAGAGTGAGGTCTCATAAATCCTCGAAGAAGGCCAAAACGGATGAAGCCCGGACGAACCAATCTACAGTCAAACGAAACTCCTCTGATGGTTCGGATGCTGACCGCCCCGAACCACTGGAGACAGAGGAAGAAACCACTACAAAGCCCCAAACGCTCTCACTGGCTGTGGTCCCATCTGCCCCAACCCTGAGCAAAGGGGAAGTGGCTGCCAAGCACGTTGTGTCCCTTTTTTGTGTTCCTTCGGCCCAGGGCCCGCTGGCCCTGGTGTTTGAAGACCAAAATAAGAGGAAATTCCTGCCAGTCTCAAGCCTATCAGAAGATCCTTCAGAGAGTTCAGTCACAATGATAGCAAGACATCAGGTGCAGAACAAGTTCAGGAGTAGACTGATTCCTGGAACCAAACTAACTTGTCACCGAATCTCGAATAATGGTAAGAAATTGACCCTCTTCTACACCTTCTTGGATGCCCGGCCGCTGAGCAAAGAGCAATTGAAAGAACTTGGCATAACATATTTCCCCATTGCTCACCTGTCGGGCCCAAAAAACCCTAGCTTAAAAGAGATTCATTTGCTGGATGGGCTGACGACCCGCTCTACGGAAGCATACCTCACATAGTCATCTAACAAAAGCATTATACTCTCATTGCAAACATTAAACGCTATTCTGCGCGCTAGCTGGTCTACTCCCCAGCCTAAGCCTGAGGAAAACCCATGAGGCGCCGAAAGTCATCTCTGCAGCTGGGCACCGCCATCCGGATCCAGTCTGAAGCAGGAAAGCCAAGTGCCAATGCGTAGTAGACTCTCCTTCGCCACCTGGAACGTCAGGGGCTTAGGGGACACAGCAAACAGAAACAAACGGAATAGGTTAAGAAGCTGGATGTTTGAGAATGAGGGTAATGTGTATGTTTGCAGAACATCAGTTCATCAAGTCATTAGGATCAGACTCCAAGCTGGTTCTGGCTAAAAGATATATTGATAACCTCTTAATTTTTTTCATTTTTTCAGAAAGATGCCCCCCCTGGTCAGACGGACCAGGCAAATGCGCTCCTTGATGCAGTTACAGTAAATTTTACCCACAGCAGATGGCTTTATACTGGAACGGACCGACCCCGGGGTCGGGGTCGGGGTACTTGACTTTGTTGAAACTCGTATGATCGTGGCAGAATCACACTCGAAGGTGCTGATCTCACACAAATTCAGGAGCGCGAAATGAATCTGGTCTGAAGACCCGTCCAGATTCAGAAGTACAAAGATTTCCAATTATATGGGCCAAGGGGTGCCAAATGTGCTACGGTGGCCAACATGATCCTACGGATCGACCGGAACACAAAAGAGGAGGGGCTGGTGCTATGGAATGTCCTCACCCTTGCAGAAGAGGTACGTAAACTCGAATATCCGAGTAAAATTTACAAACTGGAGTCATTCTCCTTGGTACGCTGTAAAATGAGCAAAACAAGGGGATGAAGGACACATGTCTCTGCGTTTGTCTAGGAGGGGGGAGGGATGGGTGCGAAGTTGCGCAAAGTGCGTACATGTGTGTATGTGTATGCCTGCGTGTGTGAGCGCKCTGTAGAAGGTTAAGTGTGGTGTGTGTGTGTGTGTGTGTGTGTGTGTGTGTGTGTGTGTGTGTGTGTGTGTGTGTGTGTGTGTGTGGGTGRGTAGACGCCTATGTGTGAAGCGTAGGTCTGGGATAGGCTATGGACCATTTTTGAAGCCTCCTAGGGGGGGGGGAACATAAATAATCTTGTGATAAAGTCACGGGGGCAGGATTGATACACTGTGGATCCTGCCTGCATTTTGGGAGGTAGGATGGATCTGAAATTCTGAATTTTTTTGGTCACTACGTGTGCGGGAACCGGGAAAAGTACCGCAGTTCCTATCAAAACGTTTTCACACTGCACTGCGGCGGGAGATTACAGTCGCAGAGGACCTAGTCGGCATCTATGGTAAAAGGGGACTACCGGATACCAGACGAAATTGGCAAAAAGGAGGGAATCCTTGATGTAGCCCCTGAGCAATATAGAGCTCAGGGAGGGAACAATACTCAGGCGCCATTATTTTTAGTTTTTTTTCTTTTCTTTAGCATTTGCGGTAAGTTGTGCCGCGTTACTTGAGTAAGTGAGTGAGAAAGCTTTTACTGAAGCAAGGTAAAACATAGTATTTAAAGATAGAGAAGAAGAGTGATAATCCTCAGTCTGAGTGGCATGAGAGTGCAATGCTCAAGTGCTCCGATGGTGTAGCATCGAAGCGATGCTGGGACAAGATGGTAGCGCCATGAACGTAAAACTCTTGTTATCTTTTTCGTTATAATTCGTTGTCTTTATGATTTTTTTAATTTTTTTTTTAAAATCTTACAACCGCTACCTCTCTCATATGTCGGCCATGGGCATCCAGTACCCTACTCCTGAAAAAATAGCTGCCATGCCGACACTGCTGATATTTTTCATCGACTGCGAGTGGCGGCCGAATTTGAATTTGAGGCCCGCGGGCCGCGGCCCCACGTATGAGAAAGGTAATGGTTGTTTTACCAGGTCTCCCTGATAAGAGGGGTGATAAGAGCACCTCCACCTTAAAGTTTTTAATTTTTTTTGTTGTTGTAGAGGTCAGTTACTAGGCTCACATTGATCGCCGGAAGCTGTCAGCAATGGTTGGCCTGAAGAAACGAGGCTACCTCCCATCCCATCCTCACATCAATACACCTAGCACACCCCCTATTCCTACTATCCTACCTCAGTGTGACCAGCACTCAGGACCATTACCCTACCATCGAGGGGAACTTGGACCGAACGGCAGTGACAGGCACCAGGACTAGTGACCCAGCCCAGGCTGGTGGAAGCGCAGTCGAGAGCCTCGTCGTGCGGGAACTTCGGATGCCAGGCTCAAGCAATCACCTATTAGCCACTAAGTAGACCGACTAGTAACTCACGCCCACTCTTATCATCGAGACGCCTATTATTAGTTGGTCGTAACCTCCTCCCAGCCCTATGGCTATGTATGTGTGTGTGTTCAGTATTGTAGGTATGTGCCTGTAGGCTATGTGTATGTTTGTAACAGCCCTATGGTTATGTATGTGTGTGTGTTCGGTATTGTAGGTATGTGCCTGTAGGCTATGTGTATGTTTGTAATGTGCGTGGACCCGTAGCAGATCTGCGAAGTGAATACTAGTGAGAGGTGTTCCTACCACCTCTACCAGTGCCTGTGTGAGCCATGTGTATGTAGTATGTGTAGGCCCCTAGAAGCACCTTCCCTCGATGCTGCGGTGTCGAGCGCATCAGTCCCGCACAGGGCGGGACCCTCTCAGCCGCGTCACGCACGAGTTGGTCTTACTCACGATACACATGGAGCTTCCACAAGCCGCTCCAGCCGAGTGCGCCTAGGCCGGTCCCAAGGGACATATCCACACCCCATCCCCTTCACTGTGGCTTCGCTGCTGGTAGGCGGTACGCCCGCAAAAGGTCCGTGCCGCTCAAGATCCTTCCTCCTCGTGGACTGACCGCCCACCGTCCCGCATGCACATTGAACTCAGTCCGCGTTTTCAAGATGGTCGGGATAGAGAAATTTTGCCAGCACCCTGAACACGCAGGAACTCATAGGTCAACGAAAAAAGACGCGCGTGCTCGAGGCCGTCGAACGTTGCGACGACCTCCAAATCCAGCGTCGTGCCTAAGTCAAGGAGCACCGGAGCAAATTAATAAAAATATCTATAAACTTTTAATCGTCAAAAGCTAGCACCGTTCGGACGCCGCCGACGACAAACCAAAGGGGATAGCCCCGTCGGGCCCTCAACCCCTCGCTCTCTTCGCGCTAATCTGATATCTCACGTCATCGCCACTCGATCTCGATCCTCGAATTTCTCTGACGAAAGTCCGACGTTGTAACCAATAGTGCTAGGCCCAAGGTTGGGTCTAGTTTTAACAGACTCCTAAATAAGCGGATACTACACGACGCGTAGAACTACCGAAACGTTTTTAAAATCACATTGTTGTCGATGTCGTCCTCCGCACGTTCGCACTAGTCCCAGGCAAGCGCACCAATCCAGAGACAAAATATTTTTGATCCTAGTTTAATCAGAATTAAAACTTGACCGACAACCAATACCGGGTTCACAATCATCAAAAGAAAGAGAGATCACACGCGCGCCTTAAGTCTGCGCGCCCACATACTCTTTACTCTAGTCAACCAATCAGACGGTGTACACAACACACAACCGCGTTTTGCGCGGTATTCTCAAGTTTCCATCAAAACTTATTTTTCTGTCACTTGCAAAAACCAGGGCGGATACCCTTGTAAGGGTATTCGCGCCGATAATTTACCGGACCATATTAAGCGACGTCCCCGTCGCTCCGAAGAATAAAAAAACTACCAACTCATTCATAATAAAAAATGCTGACGAGAAAGGAACCAATCCGATTAGTCGACAGACTCCGGTTCGAGACCTCCATCAATGCATGCCAACATAACTATATGCTGTCAGGATTCTAACTTGGGTCTCCATTGCCTTGACGGTAGGACACCGGTGTACTAGGCATACGTACTACAACATAAGCTCATGTGACCCTCTCAACCGTCCTCTCCCCATTGTCCTAGACAAACGCCGACTTCTCGTTAAGTGTCTTATTTAGTCCATACCCTGCAAGCATGGCCATAACTAGGGACGCGGGCCCTAACCGAGACCTTTGAAGGCATTTTTGTCTTCCTTCCAACACTTCTCACAATCAAATATATATATGCATATATATAATTTTCTCTTACACTCTTCCTGTAGTCTAGTACAGGAAGGCAAGGTCTCCATCTTGACCCACCATAGTTTGGGCGCCAATCGAGCCAGATCTACAATCCACCGCGTTGCTATTTTAGCGGTAGACTGTCGGTAGTGCCCTCGCTGGTTGCGTCACAATAGGCTTTCTCCTGATAAACATTCAATCAGGGCTCTTAAAAAGACTCAATTGACTCGACTCTTATCCCGACGACATCCCGCAGGAAGTAAAACCCTCCTAGGTGGCCACACCCCTTTAAGTCTTTACTCCTTTTGTGAGACCTGGACCCGCTGCTAGGTTACGCCGGTCAGCAACCAACATTGAGGGTTGCGCCTCAATGATGTTAGTTTAACCCCTAGTTGGGTCTCTTATAAAATGTCTTAAGACTAGTACAAGTGACTCGGCGGTGTGTCTCAACAATACAGACTTATTGCGGGACTACGCAAAGGTCGGCCACACATAAAATGCATTTACCAGTTCTCTGTGGGGCAACACAGAGAGCACGACATCCTCTCCACTTTCACAAAACAGAATCACCGTCAGATTCACAAGGTCACGACCTCCCAACTTTGTCAGAGCAAGAAAGTCACACATCTCAATGACATCTCTCAAATAAATCATTTTTGTGACATTTTGAACTCCACCAATGGTCAAGGAAAAAAACTTGGCCCTTCTCGTCAGTCTTTATCATATAAAATATGTTTTCCATGCCATTAAATCTCTTAACCACATTTTCAATCGAAAGAGGTCTCACTCATTAGGTCTCTCAGTCAACCCTCTCTCTCTGGGATTAACTTTCACACGACCTTTTTAAAACATCTTCTACTGAAGATCAGTCTCCAGATGAACAAATAACCACCTTCCCTCTAGAAGGTGTCTCAATCATAAAACCACTCAACACTTGAGAAACCAACTTATGGGTCCTCATCACAACACAACAATAAACATTCAGCATGGTAAAGCATTCGAGCCTCAAAGACTCATAAATTCCTTTAAATTCTCACACTTCACAAAAAACAAACTGCACTTCCTCCCCTTATACCCGGCCCTATCATCCGTCCGTGGGAAAACCGCACGAGTATACCGAAGAGTAGACAATTTACATACATTTACATTCACAAAACACAAAGCACACGAGATGTTTTCTATACATCTCTCACACAAAGAGATCATACATCAAGATAAAACCACACATGTAAGAGTGATAGTGATCGTCATGTATAACAGTATAAGAAAATAATATCAGGTAACACCTCAACTCAATATACCCTTAAGGATGAGATATCTCATCCAAAACACAAATAATGGTTCAAACTCATAGTCTTAATTAGACTGAGCAAAATCACTCCTAATATAATAGAAAGGTAAACACACCGTAAAAAATGTACTCAAAATCAGAACTGACCTTGACTCTCAGCGCGCTGGAATCTATGGCTTTTTTTTTTTTTTTTTTTTGGACCATTTCATGACTGCAGAGGCGATGCTAATCTTCCTTCTCTGTATATTTTCAATTTCGACGGATGTCTCGAACGAGCGCACCTCACCATATTAGCAGCAGATACAAAAAGAAACGCCTTTAATATGTCGAGTGTATCTGACCGCGTGTACGATTTGATATATTTGAAAGATAAATTCGCCAGGGCAGGTAACGTGGTGTTGCTGCCATGCCATCTCTCTCTCTCTCTCTCTCTCTCTCTCTCTCTCTCTCTCTCTCTCTCTCTCTCTCTCTCTCT
>BFEA01000015.1:2723941-2734045 GCA_003427395.1 Chara braunii | reverse complement strand
CTCTCTCTCTCTCTCTCTCTCTCTCTCTCTCTCTCTCTCTCTCTCTCTCTCTCTCTCTCTCTCTCTCTCTCTCTCTCCCTCTCTCTATCTCTCTCTCTCACACACTCTCCCTCTCCCACCCCCTTATGACCTCCTACTCTTCTGCGCTCTCTCTCTCTCTCTCCCTCTCTCTATCTCTCTATCCCCCCCTCTCCCCCCCTCCCTGCCAGACACTAGGCCACGTGTCTAAGCGTGCGGCCCTACTACCTGGTCATGCATCTTGGAGCTCGCCCCGCCCAGAAAATGTCGGCACCTGACCAACACACTTTAATTCTCGAATTGTCCAGATACACATCGAATCCAAATCGCCTGATCTTGCGCCTTCGGAAGTCGGATCGCACATCTACCACATTCTCTCCATACTGCCCGCTATCTTGAACACCAACAACCACCAGAACCCCCCCTCGCATATACCCATGATACCTCGTAAAGCACCCCAGCGAATGCACTCACTCCCGCATTCACCTCCACCTCCGCCCCCGCAAAATTACTCTCAGTCCCGCAATATCGCACAATACCTCAACCTGGCGCGCCTTCACAACCATCCCCAACGATCCTCACCGCAATTCCCCCCTCAGATAATGCCGCCCCTCCAACGCCAGGTCTAACTTCGCCTCCCACTCAACTATCCCCGCCAACCGACCGTCATGCTCTCTTAACAATGATGTTGTTACCATTTGTATCATTCGCTCCACCACATCCTCCCCATACCCTTCATGGCGATTTGGAACATCCGCATGTTCCTTGTGTACGAAAACTATGACGTCACGAAGATCGCCACTCTCATAGCCAAGCCCGATGGCCAGACGTAACATCAACTCACCGCGCGCATCGATTTCGTAATGCCGGATGGAATGACGTGTTACGGACGGGATAAACTCGAACTCCCGCCCCTCCGTGTAGTCACGCAAATTCCGAAGCTCATAAGCCATTACAGTCCGACCTAAGATACGCTCCCGGCACACGAGAGTCACAGACATCCCACCCAGCTAGTTGCGCACACACGCACAAACCCCGCTCCCACCGATAACAACGTGGCATAAGACTGCCAGACACACACCACAAGTTCACAACGGCTCCCTAAAAACATGTAGTACATGCCATGCGCGCTCTGAGGAATGATCAACCACCACTTGCTCACAAGACTCCAGAAACCTGATAAGCCAACCCCACAGCATGCGCGATGGTGCGCTCCACACAAGAAGAATATCCCGTCCAGCAAGTCCCCTCAGACGTTACTACCCGCACACTATCCTACCTTCTTATAGTAACTCCATGTCTCGCACTTAGCCCATCATGCTGTAATGACTGCTCTCACTCCCTAAAACCCGCCTCCCCACGAAATGTGTTCCTTTGCCCCCTCCCTTTTCCCACTTGTTTTCGCCACCTCATTACCAACACCTAAAACCCATGACCAAAACCCTGAACCTTTTTTTGACTAACACTATTCCTCCACCGTCTGCGTTGTAGGGCGTCATCGAACAATTCAAAATACATATGGCTATCCTGTTCCTGGACACGTCACTTCGCCAGGTCAGTCCACAAAGCAACTCCCTATAACACATGCCCAGAATGGTACCCCATCCATTCGAAACGTTTCGCCCCCTCCCCCCTGCTTTCCTTTTTTTTTCTTCTTAACTTTAACTTATTTTATGCTTCACGGAGCTACCTGAGCTCACAACACTAAGATGAATGGGCACAAAACTGATATTGAACTAACAACTTCAATAAATTCACCTTCCGCCTCATACAAAACTACCCACAATAACAGCCCTAGTATAACAGAGAACAACCCGTACTACTCAAACGAACAGTAACTCCATTTTCCCATAGCTCAAACCCCCCCATACGCATATATGCACCCTCCCTCCTTCATTTTCTTCCCCTTTAACATTTACTCATTGTCTGCGTCACAGAACTACCTGAGTTCAAACAGACACTGATTCATAACTATCAACATCATCCTTCCCCATATAATTCACCCTCCTCCCCTTGCAAAACCACCCACGCTAACAGCCCCAGTATGACAGAGAGCCGCCCACACTACCCAAACACACAATAACTCCATTTTCCCATGGCTTAAAAAACCTCCCCCACACACATATACGCCCCCCCTACAAGTCTCCTCACTAAACCCATGAACGTATTTGAACAAGACGTCCCCCCCACACGCATGCCAAATTAGTAACCCTGCTATTAAGACAGCAAATAAGTGTTAAAACCCCTGTACTAATTCTTACCCCTACCTTGTGCAGGATCAGGAAGTCGTCAGCAGAGGATGGCATGCAGAGCTAGTTCCGCACGTTGCGCCCTTCGCCACTCTTCAGCCACCAACGGCACAATCACAATTGGTAATGACGTCCTTGCCCAGGGAGGTCCTCCACAAGATCCATGAAGCCTCGCAAGCGCCATACCTTGAAGAGACTCTCACGTTCAGCGACTGGGCCGTTATCAGCGGGATTTATGAAGCCTCCCCTGAGACCCTAGAAAGGAAGATTCAAGCCGTCGCCCTCAGTGCACCAATCGTAGCCTCCAAAAACAGGATTGAGAATAGAGAGATCAGCAACATTATAGCCAATGGAGAGAAGACGATTCTGGAGAGGTTTGGATATAGCACTGCCCACTTGACTAATGTCGGTGACATAGACGTCTCAGAAAAGATCAATGTCAAAAGGCAGGAGAGGAGAAAACGGATTGGACTGTCACATGTAGAGATAGACTATCTAGAGAAACAGCAGGAGAAAAGACTCAATGCAGTTCTCGCCACAGCCTCCACTGCAGCGGACAACTCAGGGAAGACACACAAGTTAGCTCAGGACGACCACTTTCTCCCGCTGGTCTCCAGCTCCTGGATAGAAAGACAGAGCAAACATGTCTCTCACAAGCTATGGCACTTAGATAATTTCAACTACATGGCTCCCATCTCAGTAGAGGCCTATAAAGCACTTCCCAACCTGTCGGACAAGGAGCTTGAGAAGTGTAAGGAAGCAGCAGATGACTTCGCACTGCACCTCCCACCGAACAGGCCAGCCTTTGATGGGAACTTCCCCATCTTGGCTGTACTTGACAAGACGAAGTGCCCCCTCTCCAAGCAAGTACTCGTCCAGAAAGGGTTCCCTCGGGCCCCTCGAGCACTGGATGAAGTGAAGAAGATGTGGAACATTGGCAGACCGTACCTCAAGTGTTCCTGCACATCCAACTGTGGAAGGTCGATTACCTGGTTCGACCACTTCATCTGGTACTACATAGCCAATCTGGACTTCTTCGACCCAGATGCGCCCTCAGACATCACAAGGATGCTGGATTTCCAACAATGCCTGGAGACCGAATGGAGGCAACCAGTCCTGGCACAGGTCACCTTCCTCTACATGAGGAAGACAATGACCAATCTCCTTGAGAGACTCATCAACAACCCCAAGAGTACTGTCGAACACCTTTTGGAGCACCCATCACTGAAGGAGGTACCTTTTGCCAAAGGATTTGCAGCCGTCCTCCTCCCCGAAGAAGCCGACCTTGCCAAGACCTCAACTTCAAGACGACGGACAAGGTCACCTACTTCGAACATGGTGCAGCGCAGCATATCAAGGCAGACGGCACTGAACTTCTCACCTGCTGCATCCAGCCAGCCCTGTAATGCACCCTCTCCCGCCTCTCTCCATACCCATACCCCCAACAGGACTCCTTCCTCCTGCAGGATCCCTGCTGATCTCGCCACCCACGTGATCCCCCAGGCCCCCTCCCCGGCCCTCCACACCCTGTTCACAAACAACTCTCAGGCGCACACACACACCGCACCCCCTATTCCCGCACCAACCGCCCAGATGCCGAACCACAACAACTCACACTCTGCCTTGCAGCAAGCCCACACTATGCCTGCAATACTCGCCAACGCCAACCAGGCCCAGCATCCACCAAGAGAAAAGAGACCAGGGAGCAATCGCAGAGGCAGACATGCAGGAGCACGCGCTGCCAAAAGAACTCGCTTGCCCAGATGCAATGACAGACTTCCCGCTGGACCTGCCCTCAGGACACAAGCCCACCAGCTGATCTCAACCGCTCTTAACACCGGCCCGACACAACAGCCCATCCTCCCTCTCCCCACACAACGCAACACTACTGCCAATATCAGCTCCCACACTGCCTCCCCTATCCCCCTTGCTCCTCAACACACACCGTCCAACCCTACCAGCTGGATTCCCTCCCTACAGCATCTACTCGGACGTCCCTTAGTGATCAACACCCCCGTTCCTGCCCCAGCTCCCCAGCCTGCTCCATAGGTGATCAACATCTCAGAGGGCTCATTCCGCCTTGGCTCCAGACCTCAGCTCGCGATCAACGTAAGCTCTCCATCTCCCGACACACCTGTCAAGGCGGTTAGCTCCTTTGGCCATATCCTCCAAGGATTCGGGGCAGAAGGCTCACTGTCTACTGCAAGCTGTCTCGGAGACGAAGAACTGGTCCCAGAAACTCAAGACCTGGTTGCTGCAAAAGCTACTAGAAGAGACCTTAGACAGGAATACGACCAGGAACGCCTCGCGTTATCGACAAGTTAGGATTGGGCCTCGTGGTATATCTGATGAATGCTTCGTTGGCATCGTAGAGCTAACACAGACCTTCACACAGTCCAGATGTATGTCTTGTTCTGATCTCTTCCCTGAAACTACTGCCTCTACTTTATCGGTTGGATAGCAGCCCCCATGATAGACTAGTACCACTAATTAGAATCTACTTCTTCCCGCACTTCTGATAAACTACGCCAGTAGCTCTCAGCAGTTACTATTTTAATTCTTGGCAAATGTATACATGAGTAAACGATTTTGCAGAATCCTCGTAATATCCGCCCCTATGTCTCTCCCTGTGTCCGTGTACTAACTCCGTTGCTCTCTATGGATGTATGAAAACTGTTTTTATGATAAGAAAGAACCCTTGCTTTCCCTCAACCCCCACCCTCTGGCCAGTAACTCTTGACGGAATCTGAAGTATGCTGTAGGATCTAACGCTATCCAGATACGAGCCTTGGACTAAGTTCCTCTAAAAAAAACACAATGCTCGTAAAATAGCTCGCGAAAATGGCAGTGATGTCTCGCTTCAGCATTATGCTTGACCTAAAACTCTCGATAGTAGTTGAACCCGGCTAAAAAACATAACACAATCCACAAACAAATATGAGCCTGAACCCCTTCCAAAGCCACTGAATTAACTGTTTTTGAAATTTTGTAATCTGTTAAAATCAACTGCATCCTACGTCAGTACCTGTCAACAGTATTTGCGCAAATACCCATCCCCCATGCCTGTCCCTGAAACCTTGTAACAACCTGTTACTCCCCCTAGACCCCTGCCCCGTCCCCCCATGAACCCCGTGCTATCCACTGACCTCTATTTTTTTTCTTCAAACAACAGGAATGCAACCTCCAACTTATGGAAGATCGGAGATATGGCCGGAGAAAGCAGACGATCACGCCTGGGTGACTTATCCACCTACACTACGACAGCAGGCTCTTTGAAAGAGTCAAACCCAAGAAAATCTTCACAGAAATCTTGTTCAAACATATCCCTAACATCGATACCCACCTAAGTCAGTTCACGTATGGATGGACCTACAACAAACACATTTCACAAAAATTATATAAACCTGCCGCGGTGTTCCAAAACTTTGACCTCCTGGCATGGCACGAAAATCAGCCTCCACGATGTTTTTGCTAACAAAACAGATACTCCCCCTACACACAAAATTGTGATAACGACGACCTACCCCCACATGTCGTCACCCTCGACCTTAACATAATCCAGAACAATGAACTAAAAAGACTCCTGACACACGGTCTGAATCATATCCCCCTCAAAACCTACAAGATCACAGAAGTTCTAGATCAAATGACTACAGCCCTCGCACTCACCTTGGACTACCTCAACCAAAACGCGTTCCCCCTTAGTCAAACACAAAGAGACCACGCCTTCAGACAACTTTATGAGATAATCAAACATAACTGCACACACCACCTCCAAAAGTTCCCTGAAGATTCCCATAGCCTTCAAAATTAAATTAACTTCCTAACCGAACATTTCTACATCTCTGGCACTAACAAAGCCCCCAACACCCCAACCATCATATGCATCAACTACATCAGGTTCCGGGCACTGCAGAGGCTCATTGGAGACGGCTTCACTCCCTGCGAAACCTTAACCTTTGATCTACTAAACCTTTTGGAACATCAAATAAGTACAGCCTTCCCTTTCTGCCCTATCCAAAACAGAACCCTTCCCTACCTAATGGCTACTTATAAAAAACACAAAAATTCTTTTTGATGGCTAACTAATGCTGCTGATGTCATTTTTTCTCCCCCCGCAGATATCTGCACGGCCTCACTTAAATGTCTAGCTAAAATGGTGAAGAAACACTGTGGCCAACTAACTGAAAAAATCGAAAAAGAAACCGGCTACAAAGTTCCATTCTGGTGGATAATCGACTCTGTCTCTGACTACGTCAACAATCTCCCGACCCAGATATATTTACTCTTCTCAGCTGACATCACACGCTGCTACGAAACCATCCCTACTGATGACTCACCAGATGGGCTCGCAACCTCCATTGATTTCTTCATCAAACTTGCCTTCAAAGAAGCCACGAAGACTATCGGGAAGAATGCAAAACTTGTATGCAAAATCCGAACACTAGATAATGAAGTCAAAATATATACTAACTGGACTGACACCCCACCCCATAATCAGACCGTCCTCACCCCCAGTGCCCCCCCACTCCTAAAAAATATGAACTACTGGTTGATGAACAACGCCTATACTTCGCTGGGAGGCCTTATCTGGCGCAGACTGGCGGCAAAAACTTGGAATCCCTATGGGGCTCAGCTGCTCACCCGGTTGGTGCAACATATACTTCTTCTCCTTCGAATACAAGTTTATGAAGAAAATATCGCAGCGACCAAACCGACAACTACTCCCCTTGTTCCAACACACCTTCAGATATTTTGATGATCTCAACACTGTCAATAACCCCAGAATACTGGATTTCCTAAACCCTAAAACAACTAGCAACAGAAGCAAATACTTTCTATACCCCCTCAGGCTCGTCACGCTAGTTGAACAAACGACTGAACATACTAAGATCAATGGCAAGAAAACCGGTGTAAAAATCAACTTCCTCAATACTACAATAGAAATTCTGGATCCGCACTTAGGCACATATAAGACAACTGGGTTTGACAAAAGAAAGTTACTAAATTTTCCAGTCACTAGGTTTATCAAATTTGACTCAAACAGACCGATCAACCAATCACTCAAGATACTCGTACCACAAGTCATCAACATTATGATTGTCACAACAGATCCCCTTGACGCCGCAACAGATATTATGGACACCATACGAACAATGGTGCGCAATGGGTTCAGCCAACACAGATGCCTGATGACAGTAACATCTGTATTACTGAACCATCAGCGATATCAACCATTCCGTTGTGATCACACCTTAGTCCTTAGATCACTCACCAACCCCGTGTGCTAGCTGTGTGTAAGATCACACTCATGTGATCTAGTTCGGATGGGGGACTGCCCTGAGAGGGGGCTGGTTCTCCATCCGAACCAAGCCCTCTCCAGGATCCCCCATCACGAGGGATTGCGGGAGGGACACACACACACACACACACACACACTAACACACAAACCCCCCCCCAAAAAAAACGAAGAAGGGGACGGATCTCATATATATATATATATATATATATATATATATATATATATATCGTCAAATATATATATATATATATATTTATATACTTTCTGTATACACCTAGCTCTCTCTATATATACATGTGCGTATACAGATATGTAAAAAACATACATACATAGACACACAATAAATAACGATACTGAGAAATGTATACACATATAGATATAGATTTATATATATATATGCTTAGCAGCCCCACCCACACACGCCTACATATACATCTCGATATACCTGCTCAACACGTCTACTGGGCTCTATGGAATTAGCCGACTAAGAACTAGACAAAATGGACTTGTACGTACACCACCAATACACCAAGGAGCAAATGCATCACCGGCCTACACACAAAAAAAAGCTACCCCTGCCGTCGCTGGGTGCGCTTCCCCAGCCCCTAAACCAAAAAAATCCCAAGGCAAAAAATTAAAAATAGACCTACACTATACACAGTAGAACGGGGTTAAAAAAATATGTACCCCCCCTCTCGGCAGACCCCTCTCACCAACCCCCGCGGTCATCTTCCCTCGTTTTTTCAAAATACTAACGGACAAGACATCTACAACATAGACCCTGGCACTAAACGACGACGCACCAAGCGAACGACAAAACTTCTAGCACGCGGACCCTGCAACCCCCGTGCTACAAACAATACAGACTTCCACTATATCCGCTCTACATGACGCCAACGAAAGAAGGCATCCCCTTTCCCACGTTCTCGTGCCGCCACAAGCTACTGACGTCCAGAACAGCTACCCCGCACACACCGCACCTCGCGAGACTAACGTTCCGCCCGCCCAGGAAGACGAAGACTGAACACACGTCGCCACCTCACTAAAGCTAAGTCTGACTTCCCCCTCCCCCCAAAACAGAGGCATAGCAAACAGCCCCCAACACTAATCAACCTCCCGAAGCCACGACCACCGCCTAAGCATGGCTGAAATACTCTCACACTCCTCCCCCCTACCCGCGATATCTCACCAATTACCCCCCTCAGCACGCCACCTAGCACACACGCTACTCTTCACTATATCACTCCCTCATGAACCTCTTTGGCTCAACTTACGGCTACTCAAAATGCAGCCTTACCCGAGCCTCGGCATACTGGACGCACGCTGCCTGCTTTGGAACGCGCAACCTCCATAGCATGCATGCTTGCGCTCTCGTAGCCCAGTCTCAGCCTCCTCCTTCCTCCTCCATCCTCCTACATGCCATCATGGAAACGTCGTTCTATACAAGACCTCCCCCCGGCCACAAGAACGGAAGACCTCCTCCCCTCGCTGAGCAGGGACACTAGCTCTACCACGCCTGCCAATTATGGCTACGACTGCAAATGAGCTCTTCACCGACAAAGACATCAATGCTCACTTGGTAAGCCTTCTCACCCACCCACTCAACCCTACCCAAACACCCTCCCCTCACCCGCACCCCATATCTTCCTGTAAAATGCTGATGAATGCGCCCATGACTCAACCCCCCCTAATTCTTCCCACAATACTTAAGCCCCATCCACCTGCTGCCTCACCCAAAGCTCATCTTCTCCTCTCGCTGCCCACCCCGCTATCTCCTTCCGTCCCCCGCATCTCGTTTTTTTCCTTTTTTCTCTCTTCTCTCTTCTCCCTACCTCCTCACACCATACCTGTGTTTTTCTCTCTTTCTCCTCTCCAGAGAAGAGACATACAATACTCTTACCCTCTGATGAGCTATCCAGAGGCGCGGATAGCGAAAAGCGTTTAAGGGGATGCGCCTACCCCCCTCCTCCTCGTGTGGAAATTGGTCCTCCGAGTGATGGAGTTCTTTTTTCTTTTTTTCTTTTTCCTTTTTTCCTTTTCCTTTCTCCTCTCCGGCGTTATCTAAATTTTAACCCGGATGATGGTACGTCCCTGTCTCTGTCCCTCCTTCTCCCAAAAGGCAATGCGCCTACCCCCCTGCCGCCTTATGTGGTAATTGGTCCTCCGGGAGATGCAATTCTTTTCCTTTCTCCTCTCCGGTGTCTTCGAAAATATAATCCGGATGATGGAATGTCCCTTTCCCTGCCCTCACCGTCCCCCCTTCTCCCAATATAATGCGTCACCCCCCATCTCTCAGATATGAGACATTGTCTGGGAAACTGCACATCTATAGCTAATTTGTGATGGTTGTTTCAGTGGCTTTTTTGTGCTCGTTCTGTAATCACACATGGAATCATGATGCTGTTCCCATCTTTTTGGGTTGTCGATGCTTTGCATTTGTTTTTTCACACACACACACACACACACACACACACACACACACACACACACACACACACACACACACACACACACACACACACACACACACACACA
>BFEA01000015.1:2636391-2651756 GCA_003427395.1 Chara braunii | reverse complement strand
ATAATATGTTAGTAAGAAGTGCACTCTATACATTGGTATGAAGTTTGCTTGAAATGGCCTTATGGTTTTCTTATAAATTGAGGTGAAAAATGGGGGGTCAGGCCCACCGCTTCAGATGGATAATCTGTTGGAGCATATCCTGCGCGAAAGTAGACGACCGACACAACCTGGCCATCCCTGTCATCCATTCACAGTACACATTCACCCATCAATCAATCCAGTATTCCCAAATGATCCAAGTTATGGGGCTCACTGCACCACTCGCCAAACGCCAACATTTTGAATGCATCAGGACCTATGTCAGGTCCAGGTACATTCAAGTACACATTCACCCATCAATCAATCCAGTATCCCCAAATGATCCAAGTTATGGGGCTCGCTGCACCACTCGCCAAATGTCAATCAAGTACACATTCACCGATACCAGGTCCAGGTACGTTCAAGTACATTCAAGTACATTCAAGGTACACGATACCAGGTCCAGGTACATTCAAGTACATTCAAGGTACACATTCACCCATCAATCAATCCAGTATCCCCAACTGATCCATATTGTAGGGCTCGCTGCAACACTCGCCCAACGCCAACATTCTGAATGGATAAGGACTGATGTTAGGTCCAGGTACATTCAAGTGCACATTCACGCACCAGTATCCCCAAATGATCCATGTTATCTCTCACTGATATTCCAAGAAAAACTGATGTTACCTGTTAAGCATGGCATTCTCATCCATCCCCCTAGTTTCCCGCAACCATATTAGTATGTACTACGATGGGTCCACTTGCAGAGTGTGAAAAACGGAAGATGGGAATACGGAGAGAGAGGAGGGACGAAGGACAGAGCAGAGGCAGGCAAAAGGAAAGTAAGCAGTGTGGAATAGAGAGATGAGAACATAGGGAAGGACAAGAGAAGCTATATTAAATACCAGCGAAAATCACATGTAGTATAAAATAATATAAAATAGTACATACTATGATACTACATAGTACGTACTTTGCAGAATCGTGAGACTATAGCCTACTGTAGTACATAGTACATAGTTTGCAGAATCGTGAGACAGCATGTACATAGACATATCAATGAGGGTTCAGCCTCCTGATGAGTCGGTGAAACTCCGGTGGAACAGTTTGTCACAGCCCCTTGTTTGTTGTCCTCTTCTCCCTCTCTGCCTACAGTTTACTGGGCAGCTTTGTTTGACGATATATATATATATATATCGTCACAAACATATATATATAACTCCGACGAAACAGTTTGTCACAGCCCCTTGTTTGTTGTCCTCTTCTCCCTCTCTGCCTACAGTTTACTGGGCAGCTTTGTTTGACGATATATATATATATATATCGTCACAAACATATATATATAACTCCGACGAAACAGTTTGTCACAGCCCCTTGTTTGTTGTCCTCTTCTCCCTCTCTGCCTACAGTTTACTGGGCAGCTTTGTTTGACGATATATATATATATATATCGTCACAAACATATATATATAACTCCGACGAAACAGTTTGTCACAGCCCCTTGTTTGTTGTCCTCTTCTCCCTCTCTGCCTACAGTTTACTGGGCAGCTTTGTTTGACGATATATATATATATATATCGTCACAAACATATATATATAACTCCGACGAAACAGTTTGTCACAGCCCCTTGTTTGTTGTCCTCTTCTCCCTCTCTGCCTACAGTTTACTGGGCAGCTTTGTTTGACGATATATATATATATATATCGTCACAAACATATATATATAACTCCGACGAAACAGTTTGTCACAGCCCCTTGTTTGTTGTCCTCTTCTCCCTCTCTGCCTACAGTTTACTGGGCAGCTTTGTTTGACGATATATATATATATATATCGTCACAAACATATATATATAACTCCGACGAAACAGTTTGTCACAGCCCCTTGTTTGTTGTCCTCTTCTCCCTCTCTGCCTACAGTTTACTGGGCAGCTTTGTTTGACGATATATATATATATATATCGTCACAAACATATATATATAACTCCGACGAAACAGTTTGTCACAGCCCCTTGTTTGTTGTCCTCTTCTCCCTCTCTGCCTACAGTTTACTGGGCAGCTTTGTTTGACGATATATATATATATATATCGTCACAAACATATATATATAACTCCGACGAAACAGTTTGTCACAGCCCCTTGTTTGTTGTCCTCTTCTCCCTCTCTGCCTACAGTTTACTGGGCAGCTTTGTTTGACGATATATATATATATATATCGTCACAAACATATATATATAACTCCGACGAAACAGTTTGTCACAGCCCCTTGTTTGTTGTCCTCTTCTCCCTCTCTGCCTACAGTTTACTGGGCAGCTTTGTTTGACGATATATATATATATATATCGTCACAAACATATATATATAACTCCGACGAAACAGTTTGTCACAGCCCCTTGTTTGTTGTCCTCTTCTCCCTCTCTGCCTACAGTTTACTGGGCAGCTTTGTTTGACGATATATATATATATATATCGTCACAAACATATATATATAACTCCGACGAAACAGTTTGTCACAGCCCCTTGTTTGTTGTCCTCTTCTCCCTCTCTGCCTACAGTTTACTGGGCAGCTTTGTTTGACGATATATATATATATATATCGTCACAAACATATATATATAACTCCGACGAAACAGTTTGTCACAGCCCCTTGTTTGTTGTCCTCTTCTCCCTCTCTGCCTACAGTTTACTGGGCAGCTTTGTTTGACGATATATATATATATATATCGTCACAAACATATATATATAACTCCGACGAAACAGTTTGTCACAGCCCCTTGTTTGTTGTCCTCTTCTCCCTCTCTGCCTACAGTTTACTGGGCAGCTTTGTTTGACGATATATATATATATATATCGTCACAAACATATATATATAACTCCGACGAAACAGTTTGTCACAGCCCCTTGTTTGTTGTCCTCTTCTCCCTCTCTGCCTACAGTTTACTGGGCAGCTTTGTTTGACGATATATATATATATATATCGTCACAAACATATATATATAACTCCGACGAAACAGTTTGTCACAGCCCCTTGTTTGTTGTCCTCTTCTCCCTCTCTGCCTACAGTTTACTGGGCAGCTTTGTTTGACGATATATATATATATATATCGTCACAAACATATATATATAACTCCGACGAAACAGTTTGTCACAGCCCCTTGTTTGTTGTCCTCTTCTCCCTCTCTGCCTACAGTTTACTGGGCAGCTTTGTTTGACGATATATATATATATATATCGTCACAAACATATATATATAACTCCGACGAAACAGTTTGTCACAGCCCCTTGTTTGTTGTCCTCTTCTCCCTCTCTGCCTACAGTTTACTGGGCAGCTTTGTTTGACGATATATATATATATATATCGTCACAAACATATATATATAACTCCGACGAAACAGTTTGTCACAGCCCCTTGTTTGTTGTCCTCTTCTCCCTCTCTGCCTACAGTTTACTGGGCAGCTTTGTTTGACGATATATATATATATATATCGTCACAAACATATATATATAACTCCGACGAAACAGTTTGTCACAGCCCCTTGTTTGTTGTCCTCTTCTCCCTCTCTGCCTACAGTTTACTGGGCAGCTTTGTTTGACGATATATATATATATATATCGTCACAAACATATATATATAACTCCGACGAAACAGTTTGTCACAGCCCCTTGTTTGTTGTCCTCTTCTCCCTCTCTGCCTACAGTTTACTGGGCAGCTTTGTTTGACGATATATATATATATATATCGTCACAAACATATATATATAACTCCGACGAAACAGTTTGTCACAGCCCCTTGTTTGTTGTCCTCTTCTCCCTCTCTGCCTACAGTTTACTGGGCAGCTTTGTTTGACGATATATATATATATATATCGTCACAAACATATATATATAACTCCGACGAAACAGTTTGTCACAGCCCCTTGTTTGTTGTCCTCTTCTCCCTCTCTGCCTACAGTTTACTGGGCAGCTTTGTTTGACGATATATATATATATATATCGTCACAAACATATATATATAACTCCGACGAAACAGTTTGTCACAGCCCCTTGTTTGTTGTCCTCTTCTCCCTCTCTGCCTACAGTTTACTGGGCAGCTTTGTTTGACGATATATATATATATATATCGTCACAAACATATATATATAACTCCGACGAAACAGTTTGTCACAGCCCCTTGTTTGTTGTCCTCTTCTCCCTCTCTGCCTACAGTTTACTGGGCAGCTTTGTTTGACGATATATATATATATATATCGTCACAAACATATATATATAACTCCGACGAAACAGTTTGTCACAGCCCCTTGTTTGTTGTCCTCTTCTCCCTCTCTGCCTACAGTTTACTGGGCAGCTTTGTTTGACGATATATATATATATATATCGTCACAAACATATATATATAACTCCGACGAAACAGTTTGTCACAGCCCCTTGTTTGTTGTCCTCTTCTCCCTCTCTGCCTACAGTTTACTGGGCAGCTTTGTTTGACGATATATATATATATATATCGTCACAAACATATATATATAACTCCGACGAAACAGTTTGTCACAGCCCCTTGTTTGTTGTCCTCTTCTCCCTCTCTGCCTACAGTTTACTGGGCAGCTTTGTTTGACGATATATATATATATATATCGTCACAAACATATATATATAACTCCGACGAAACAGTTTGTCACAGCCCCTTGTTTGTTGTCCTCTTCTCCCTCTCTGCCTACAGTTTACTGGGCAGCTTTGTTTGACGATATATATATATATATATCGTCACAAACATATATATATAACTCCGACGAAACAGTTTGTCACAGCCCCTTGTTTGTTGTCCTCTTCTCCCTCTCTGCCTACAGTTTACTGGGCAGCTTTGTTTGACGATATATATATATATATATCGTCACAAACATATATATATAACTCCGACGAAACAGTTTGTCACAGCCCCTTGTTTGTTGTCCTCTTCTCCCTCTCTGCCTACAGTTTACTGGGCAGCTTTGTTTGACGATATATATATATATATATCGTCACAAACATATATATATAACTCCGACGAAACAGTTTGTCACAGCCCCTTGTTTGTTGTCCTCTTCTCCCTCTCTGCCTACAGTTTACTGGGCAGCTTTGTTTGACGATATATATATATATATATCGTCACAAACATATATATATAACTCCGACGAAACAGTTTGTCACAGCCCCTTGTTTGTTGTCCTCTTCTCCCTCTCTGCCTACAGTTTACTGGGCAGCTTTGTTTGACGATATATATATATATATATCGTCACAAACATATATATATAACTCCGACGAAACAGTTTGTCACAGCCCCTTGTTTGTTGTCCTCTTCTCCCTCTCTGCCTACAGTTTACTGGGCAGCTTTGTTTGACGATATATATATATATATATCGTCACAAACATATATATATAACTCCGACGAAACAGTTTGTCACAGCCCCTTGTTTGTTGTCCTCTTCTCCCTCTCTGCCTACAGTTTACTGGGCAGCTTTGTTTGACGATATATATATATATATATCGTCACAAACATATATATATAACTCCGACGAAACAGTTTGTCACAGCCCCTTGTTTGTTGTCCTCTTCTCCCTCTCTGCCTACAGTTTACTGGGCAGCTTTGTTTGACGATATATATATATATATATCGTCACAAACATATATATATAACTCCGACGAAACAGTTTGTCACAGCCCCTTGTTTGTTGTCCTCTTCTCCCTCTCTGCCTACAGTTTACTGGGCAGCTTTGTTTGACGATATATATATATATATATCGTCACAAACATATATATATAACTCCGACGAAACAGTTTGTCACAGCCCCTTGTTTGTTGTCCTCTTCTCCCTCTCTGCCTACAGTTTACTGGGCAGCTTTGTTTGACGATATATATATATATATATCGTCACAAACATATATATATAACTCCGACGAAACAGTTTGTCACAGCCCCTTGTTTGTTGTCCTCTTCTCCCTCTCTGCCTACAGTTTACTGGGCAGCTTTGTTTGACGATATATATATATATATATCGTCACAAACATATATATATAACTCCGACGAAACAGTTTGTCACAGCCCCTTGTTTGTTGTCCTCTTCTCCCTCTCTGCCTACAGTTTACTGGGCAGCTTTGTTTGACGATATATATATATATATATCGTCACAAACATATATATATAACTCCGACGAAACAGTTTGTCACAGCCCCTTGTTTGTTGTCCTCTTCTCCCTCTCTGCCTACAGTTTACTGGGCAGCTTTGTTTGACGATATATATATATATATATCGTCACAAACATATATATATAACTCCGACGAAACAGTTTGTCACAGCCCCTTGTTTGTTGTCCTCTTCTCCCTCTCTGCCTACAGTTTACTGGGCAGCTTTGTTTGACGATATATATATATATATATCGTCACAAACATATATATATAACTCCGACGAAACAGTTTGTCACAGCCCCTTGTTTGTTGTCCTCTTCTCCCTCTCTGCCTACAGTTTACTGGGCAGCTTTGTTTGACGATATATATATATATATATCGTCACAAACATATATATATAACTCCGACGAAACAGTTTGTCACAGCCCCTTGTTTGTTGTCCTCTTCTCCCTCTCTGCCTACAGTTTACTGGGCAGCTTTGTTTGACGATATATATATATATATATCGTCACAAACATATATATATAACTCCGACGAAACAGTTTGTCACAGCCCCTTGTTTGTTGTCCTCTTCTCCCTCTCTGCCTACAGTTTACTGGGCAGCTTTGTTTGACGATATATATATATATATATCGTCACAAACATATATATATAACTCCGACGAAACAGTTTGTCACAGCCCCTTGTTTGTTGTCCTCTTCTCCCTCTCTGCCTACAGTTTACTGGGCAGCTTTGTTTGACGATATATATATATATATATCGTCACAAACATATATATATAACTCCGACGAAACAGTTTGTCACAGCCCCTTGTTTGTTGTCCTCTTCTCCCTCTCTGCCTACAGTTTACTGGGCAGCTTTGTTTGACGATATATATATATATATATCGTCACAAACATATATATATAACTCCGACGAAACAGTTTGTCACAGCCCCTTGTTTGTTGTCCTCTTCTCCCTCTCTGCCTACAGTTTACTGGGCAGCTTTGTTTGACGATATATATATATATATATCGTCACAAACATATATATATAACTCCGACGAAACAGTTTGTCACAGCCCCTTGTTTGTTGTCCTCTTCTCCCTCTCTGCCTACAGTTTACTGGGCAGCTTTGTTTGACGATATATATATATATATATCGTCACAAACATATATATATAACTCCGACGAAACAGTTTGTCACAGCCCCTTGTTTGTTGTCCTCTTCTCCCTCTCTGCCTACAGTTTACTGGGCAGCTTTGTTTGACGATATATATATATATATATCGTCACAAACATATATATATAACTCCGACGAAACAGTTTGTCACAGCCCCTTGTTTGTTGTCCTCTTCTCCCTCTCTGCCTACAGTTTACTGGGCAGCTTTGTTTGACGATATATATATATATATATCGTCACAAACATATATATATAACTCCGACGAAACAGTTTGTCACAGCCCCTTGTTTGTTGTCCTCTTCTCCCTCTCTGCCTACAGTTTACTGGGCAGCTTTGTTTGACGATATATATATATATATATCGTCACAAACATATATATATAACTCCGACGAAACAGTTTGTCACAGCCCCTTGTTTGTTGTCCTCTTCTCCCTCTCTGCCTACAGTTTACTGGGCAGCTTTGTTTGACGATATATATATATATATATCGTCACAAACATATATATATAACTCCGACGAAACAGTTTGTCACAGCCCCTTGTTTGTTGTCCTCTTCTCCCTCTCTGCCTACAGTTTACTGGGCAGCTTTGTTTGACGATATATATATATATATATCGTCACAAACATATATATATAACTCCGACGAAACAGTTTGTCACAGCCCCTTGTTTGTTGTCCTCTTCTCCCTCTCTGCCTACAGTTTACTGGGCAGCTTTGTTTGACGATATATATATATATATATCGTCACAAACATATATATATAACTCCGACGAAACAGTTTGTCACAGCCCCTTGTTTGTTGTCCTCTTCTCCCTCTCTGCCTACAGTTTACTGGGCAGCTTTGTTTGACGATATATATATATATATATCGTCACAAACATATATATATAACTCCGACGAAACAGTTTGTCACAGCCCCTTGTTTGTTGTCCTCTTCTCCCTCTCTGCCTACAGTTTACTGGGCAGCTTTGTTTGACGATATATATATATATATATCGTCACAAACATATATATATAACTCCGACGAAACAGTTTGTCACAGCCCCTTGTTTGTTGTCCTCTTCTCCCTCTCTGCCTACAGTTTACTGGGCAGCTTTGTTTGACGATATATATATATATATATCGTCACAAACATATATATATAACTCCGACGAAACAGTTTGTCACAGCCCCTTGTTTGTTGTCCTCTTCTCCCTCTCTGCCTACAGTTTACTGGGCAGCTTTGTTTGACGATATATATATATATATATCGTCACAAACATATATATATAACTCCGACGAAACAGTTTGTCACAGCCCCTTGTTTGTTGTCCTCTTCTCCCTCTCTGCCTACAGTTTACTGGGCAGCTTTGTTTGACGATATATATATATATATATCGTCACAAACATATATATATAACTCCGACGAAACAGTTTGTCACAGCCCCTTGTTTGTTGTCCTCTTCTCCCTCTCTGCCTACAGTTTACTGGGCAGCTTTGTTTGACGATATATATATATATATATCGTCACAAACATATATATATAACTCCGACGAAACAGTTTGTCACAGCCCCTTGTTTGTTGTCCTCTTCTCCCTCTCTGCCTACAGTTTACTGGGCAGCTTTGTTTGACGATATATATATATATATATCGTCACAAACATATATATATAACTCCGACGAAACAGTTTGTCACAGCCCCTTGTTTGTTGTCCTCTTCTCCCTCTCTGCCTACAGTTTACTGGGCAGCTTTGTTTGACGATATATATATATATATATCGTCACAAACATATATATATAACTCCGACGAAACAGTTTGTCACAGCCCCTTGTTTGTTGTCCTCTTCTCCCTCTCTGCCTACAGTTTACTGGGCAGCTTTGTTTGACGATATATATATATATATATCGTCACAAACATATATATATAACTCCGACGAAACAGTTTGTCACAGCCCCTTGTTTGTTGTCCTCTTCTCCCTCTCTGCCTACAGTTTACTGGGCAGCTTTGTTTGACGATATATATATATATATATCGTCACAAACATATATATATAACTCCGACGAAACAGTTTGTCACAGCCCCTTGTTTGTTGTCCTCTTCTCCCTCTCTGCCTACAGTTTACTGGGCAGCTTTGTTTGACGATATATATATATATATATCGTCACAAACATATATATATAACTCCGACGAAACAGTTTGTCACAGCCCCTTGTTTGTTGTCCTCTTCTCCCTCTCTGCCTACAGTTTACTGGGCAGCTTTGTTTGACGATATATATATATATATATCGTCACAAACATATATATATAACTCCGACGAAACAGTTTGTCACAGCCCCTTGTTTGTTGTCCTCTTCTCCCTCTCTGCCTACAGTTTACTGGGCAGCTTTGTTTGACGATATATATATATATATATCGTCACAAACATATATATATAACTCCGACGAAACAGTTTGTCACAGCCCCTTGTTTGTTGTCCTCTTCTCCCTCTCTGCCTACAGTTTACTGGGCAGCTTTGTTTGACGATATATATATATATATATCGTCACAAACATATATATATAACTCCGACGAAACAGTTTGTCACAGCCCCTTGTTTGTTGTCCTCTTCTCCCTCTCTGCCTACAGTTTACTGGGCAGCTTTGTTTGACGATATATATATATATATATCGTCACAAACATATATATATAACTCCGACGAAACAGTTTGTCACAGCCCCTTGTTTGTTGTCCTCTTCTCCCTCTCTGCCTACAGTTTACTGGGCAGCTTTGTTTGACGATATATATATATATATATCGTCACAAACATATATATATAACTCCGACGAAACAGTTTGTCACAGCCCCTTGTTTGTTGTCCTCTTCTCCCTCTCTGCCTACAGTTTACTGGGCAGCTTTGTTTGACGATATATATATATATATATCGTCACAAACATATATATATAACTCCGACGAAACAGTTTGTCACAGCCCCTTGTTTGTTGTCCTCTTCTCCCTCTCTGCCTACAGTTTACTGGGCAGCTTTGTTTGACGATATATATATATATATATCGTCACAAACATATATATATAACTCCGACGAAACAGTTTGTCACAGCCCCTTGTTTGTTGTCCTCTTCTCCCTCTCTGCCTACAGTTTACTGGGCAGCTTTGTTTGACGATATATATATATATATATCGTCACAAACATATATATATAACTCCGACGAAACAGTTTGTCACAGCCCCTTGTTTGTTGTCCTCTTCTCCCTCTCTGCCTACAGTTTACTGGGCAGCTTTGTTTGACGATATATATATATATATATCGTCACAAACATATATATATAACTCCGACGAAACAGTTTGTCACAGCCCCTTGTTTGTTGTCCTCTTCTCCCTCTCTGCCTACAGTTTACTGGGCAGCTTTGTTTGACGATATATATATATATATATCGTCACAAACATATATATATAACTCCGACGAAACAGTTTGTCACAGCCCCTTGTTTGTTGTCCTCTTCTCCCTCTCTGCCTACAGTTTACTGGGCAGCTTTGTTTGACGATATATATATATATATATCGTCACAAACATATATATATAACTCCGACGAAACAGTTTGTCACAGCCCCTTGTTTGTTGTCCTCTTCTCCCTCTCTGCCTACAGTTTACTGGGCAGCTTTGTTTGACGATATATATATATATATATCGTCACAAACATATATATATAACTCCGACGAAACAGTTTGTCACAGCCCCTTGTTTGTTGTCCTCTTCTCCCTCTCTGCCTACAGTTTACTGGGCAGCTTTGTTTGACGATATATATATATATATATCGTCACAAACATATATATATAACTCCGACGAAACAGTTTGTCACAGCCCCTTGTTTGTTGTCCTCTTCTCCCTCTCTGCCTACAGTTTACTGGGCAGCTTTGTTTGACGATATATATATATATATATCGTCACAAACATATATATATAACTCCGACGAAACAGTTTGTCACAGCCCCTTGTTTGTTGTCCTCTTCTCCCTCTCTGCCTACAGTTTACTGGGCAGCTTTGTTTGACGATATATATATATATATATCGTCACAAACATATATATATAACTCCGACGAAACAGTTTGTCACAGCCCCTTGTTTGTTGTCCTCTTCTCCCTCTCTGCCTACAGTTTACTGGGCAGCTTTGTTTGACGATATATATATATATATATCGTCACAAACATATATATATAACTCCGACGAAACAGTTTGTCACAGCCCCTTGTTTGTTGTCCTCTTCTCCCTCTCTGCCTACAGTTTACTGGGCAGCTTTGTTTGACGATATATATATATATATATCGTCACAAACATATATATATAACTCCGACGAAACAGTTTGTCACAGCCCCTTGTTTGTTGTCCTCTTCTCCCTCTCTGCCTACAGTTTACTGGGCAGCTTTGTTTGACGATATATATATATATATATCGTCACAAACATATATATATAACTCCGACGAAACAGTTTGTCACAGCCCCTTGTTTGTTGTCCTCTTCTCCCTCTCTGCCTACAGTTTACTGGGCAGCTTTGTTTGACGATATATATATATATATATCGTCACAAACATATATATATAACTCCGACGAAACAGTTTGTCACAGCCCCTTGTTTGTTGTCCTCTTCTCCCTCTCTGCCTACAGTTTACTGGGCAGCTTTGTTTGACGATATATATATATATATATCGTCACAAACATATATATATAACTCCGACGAAACAGTTTGTCACAGCCCCTTGTTTGTTGTCCTCTTCTCCCTCTCTGCCTACAGTTTACTGGGCAGCTTTGTTTGACGATATATATATATATATATCGTCACAAACATATATATATAACTCCGACGAAACAGTTTGTCACAGCCCCTTGTTTGTTGTCCTCTTCTCCCTCTCTGCCTACAGTTTACTGGGCAGCTTTGTTTGACGATATATATATATATATATCGTCACAAACATATATATATAACTCCGACGAAACAGTTTGTCACAGCCCCTTGTTTGTTGTCCTCTTCTCCCTCTCTGCCTACAGTTTACTGGGCAGCTTTGTTTGACGATATATATATATATATATCGTCACAAACATATATATATAACTCCGACGAAACAGTTTGTCACAGCCCCTTGTTTGTTGTCCTCTTCTCCCTCTCTGCCTACAGTTTACTGGGCAGCTTTGTTTGACGATATATATATATATATATCGTCACAAACATATATATATAACTCCGACGAAACAGTTTGTCACAGCCCCTTGTTTGTTGTCCTCTTCTCCCTCTCTGCCTACAGTTTACTGGGCAGCTTTGTTTGACGATATATATATATATATATCGTCACAAACATATATATATAACTCCGACGAAACAGTTTGTCACAGCCCCTTGTTTGTTGTCCTCTTCTCCCTCTCTGCCTACAGTTTACTGGGCAGCTTTGTTTGACGATATATATATATATATATCGTCACAAACATATATATATAACTCCGACGAAACAGTTTGTCACAGCCCCTTGTTTGTTGTCCTCTTCTCCCTCTCTGCCTACAGTTTACTGGGCAGCTTTGTTTGACGATATATATATATATATATCGTCACAAACATATATATATAACTCCGACGAAACAGTTTGTCACAGCCCCTTGTTTGTTGTCCTCTTCTCCCTCTCTGCCTACAGTTTACTGGGCAGCTTTGTTTGACGATATATATATATATATATCGTCACAAACATATATATATAACTCCGACGAAACAGTTTGTCACAGCCCCTTGTTTGTTGTCCTCTTCTCCCTCTCTGCCTACAGTTTACTGGGCAGCTTTGTTTGACGATATATATATATATATATCGTCACAAACATATATATATAACTCCGACGAAACAGTTTGTCACAGCCCCTTGTTTGTTGTCCTCTTCTCCCTCTCTGCCTACAGTTTACTGGGCAGCTTTGTTTGACGATATATATATATATATATCGTCACAAACATATATATATAACTCCGACGAAACAGTTTGTCACAGCCCCTTGTTTGTTGTCCTCTTCTCCCTCTCTGCCTACAGTTTACTGGGCAGCTTTGTTTGACGATATATATATATATATATCGTCACAAACATATATATATAACTCCGACGAAACAGTTTGTCACAGCCCCTTGTTTGTTGTCCTCTTCTCCCTCTCTGCCTACAGTTTACTGGGCAGCTTTGTTTGACGATATATATATATATATATCGTCACAAACATATATATATAACTCCGACGAAACAGTTTGTCACAGCCCCTTGTTTGTTGTCCTCTTCTCCCTCTCTGCCTACAGTTTACTGGGCAGCTTTGTTTGACGATATATATATATATATATCGTCACAAACATATATATATAACTCCGACGAAACAGTTTGTCACAGCCCCTTGTTTGTTGTCCTCTTCTCCCTCTCTGCCTACAGTTTACTGGGCAGCTTTGTTTGACGATATATATATATATATATCGTCACAAACATATATATATAACTCCGACGAAACAGTTTGTCACAGCCCCTTGTTTGTTGTCCTCTTCTCCCTCTCTGCCTACAGTTTACTGGGCAGCTTTGTTTGACGATATATATATATATATATCGTCACAAACATATATATATAACTCCGACGAAACAGTTTGTCACAGCCCCTTGTTTGTTGTCCTCTTCTCCCTCTCTGCCTACAGTTTACTGGGCAGCTTTGTTTGACGATATATATATATATATATCGTCACAAACATATATATATAACTCCGACGAAACAGTTTGTCACAGCCCCTTGTTTGTTGTCCTCTTCTCCCTCTCTGCCTACAGTTTACTGGGCAGCTTTGTTTGACGATATATATATATATATATCGTCACAAACATATATATATAACTCCGACGAAACAGTTTGTCACAGCCCCTTGTTTGTTGTCCTCTTCTCCCTCTCTGCCTACAGTTTACTGGGCAGCTTTGTTTGACGATATATATATATATATATCGTCACAAACATATATATATAACTCCGACGAAACAGTTTGTCACAGCCCCTTGTTTGTTGTCCTCTTCTCCCTCTCTGCCTACAGTTTACTGGGCAGCTTTGTTTGACGATATATATATATATATATCGTCACAAACATATATATATAACTCCGACGAAACAGTTTGTCACAGCCCCTTGTTTGTTGTCCTCTTCTCCCTCTCTGCCTACAGTTTACTGGGCAGCTTTGTTTGACGATATATATATATATATATCGTCACAAACATATATATATAACTCCGACGAAACAGTTTGTCACAGCCCCTTGTTTGTTGTCCTCTTCTCCCTCTCTGCCTACAGTTTACTGGGCAGCTTTGTTTGACGATATATATATATATATATCGTCACAAACATATATATATAACTCCGACGAAACAGTTTGTCACAGCCCCTTGTTTGTTGTCCTCTTCTCCCTCTCTGCCTACAGTTTACTGGGCAGCTTTGTTTGACGATATATATATATATATATCGTCACAAACATATATATATAACTCCGACGAAACAGTTTGTCACAGCCCCTCGTTTGTTGTCCTCTTCTCTCTATTCGGGTGAAGACGGTAGTCATTTTCAGGACTTCCCTCCTGACATGGTACCATCATCTCCATCAGAAAATCCTGAATATTTTTTTTTTAAAGCAGAGAGTTAACAAAAGTGACTGGTGGCACGAGGCCCTCTGGGCCTCGTTCCAATACTCAACAAATGTGCAAAATGAGAATGAATCTCCCGCTAGAGCATGGAAAGATACACCGCCATATTCTTTTGTCTTTTCTGCATGTGGAGAGCAGAGCTAACAACATCCAAAGTCATTTCCCAACGAGCTTAGCTCATTTGGTACACCCATAAGCTGTTGAAATGCAGACCTGAGTTCGAATCCAGATGGAACCAAACCGAACAAACTTCTTGAATTACCTAGGGCCGGTCAGTTTCGCAGCTGTCACCCTTCAAAAAGAGAGAGAGAGAGAGAGAGAGAGAGAGAGAGAGAGAGAGAGAGAGAGAGAGAGAGAGAGAGAGAGAGAGAGAGAGAGAG
>BFEA01000015.1:2549653-2571700 GCA_003427395.1 Chara braunii | reverse complement strand
CTATCGCATTAGCGCTCGTAAGGTCGCCGACATCGTCTTCGACCGAGTCGTGAGAGATCACGGCTTACCTCAGAGCATCATCTCCGACCGTGACCCGCGCTTTACCAGCACATTCTGGCGACGCCTACACGAGGTGTATGGATCCCAGCTCCGCATCTCATCGTCTTACCACCCTTAGACGGATGGTCAGACTGAGGTCACCCACAAAACTCTCGGTAATATCCTCCGAAAGTTTGTTAGGGATGACCAGCAGTGGGACTTACACTTAGCCCACGAGGAGATTGCGTACAACCACGCTGTTTCGCCAGCCACGGGGATGTCGCCATTCTATTGCGACCTCGGCCACCACCCTCGCGTACCTGCGGATTTCCTACGACCATCGCGGTTGCGCCTAGACACTCGTTGCCCTGCGCTTGACGACAGGATCGCCCACATGGCGGCGATTATGAAGCGTGCACACGAGAGTTTAGCCGACTCCCAGACTCGCATGGCCGCACGAGCGAACCGATCACGAATGGATCATCCATTCAAAGTCGGTGACGATGTGCTCGTCGACGCACTCCACTTACAGCTCGAAGCAGATATGCTTCGCAAGTTCAGGCGTAGTTTCTTCGGTCCATGCCGCATCCTTCAGGCCGTCGGCTCTGATACTGCCGCTAGTCCGGTCAGCTTCCGTGTGAAGCTACCTGATTACCTTCGACAGGCTCGCGTACACGATGTTTACCACGTCTCCTTGCTGCGTCCTTATCGCAGACCATCCGAGCGCTTCACCGGACGCCCTTATGAGCGCCCTCCACCTATCATGGTGGACGGTCACGAGGAGTTCGTTGTTTCCGACATCGTATCACGCCGAGTTACCGACGATACCCCTCCACGCATCGAGTACCTTGTACGTTGGAAGGGCTACCCTGATGAGGAGGCTACTTGGGAGCCCCTCGAGCACTTGCAACACGCCAGGATGTTGGTGCGTGCATATGATCGTGCTCGTCGTGCTGGGACATCTGCTTCTACTCAGCCGACTTACCCTCTTCCTCCTCCTCCGGCTGAGGAGATCGCTGAGGATGAGCCCGCTCCCTTTGAGGCCGTTCCTCAGCCGCAGATGGTCGCCTCCGAGCGTCCACAGCGCACTCATCGTCGCCCTTCACGGTACGATGACTGACACTCTTATCCTCCATCTTTCCCCACTGACTCACACCATCAGGTACTCCATCATCAGCTCTTCTTCAGGATGTCAGCGTTTTGCGGCTCTGCTTCGACATCGACTCGACTGCTACTTCATCGACGTCATCGACCAATTCGACGACTTCAGCTACCTTATCGGCTTCAGCTACTTTGGACGTGACTACTTCACACCACCACCCTACCCTGTACATTCCCTTGCATCTGTCGCATGATGGTTCTCACTTAGCTGGGTCTCTTTGAGTTGGGCTCTCCCTTGGTATCGCACAGGCATTGGGACCGTAGCGTTATCTTGGCTTCCCTGCTCCCAGATCTAGATCCTTCCTCCCCCAGTCGGTGAGTTGTGTGCATGTTTCCCTCACCCACTGCCCTCATCACCCTAGTGTCGGCCCTTGCATGCCTTCAGTTAGGCATATCTCCACCCTATTCCAGGCTCCCCCTTTTCATGGTCGACCCTGCATGGTGTCCCCCTTTTGTCGAGCATTACCCGCCTTGATGGTCTATCTGTTAGGGTCATTGGTTTTGTTTCGCTACCACTCTCCCACCTTGAGCCTGATGACATATCCCACCTTCATGTGTGACTGCCCTYAGGAGTTTCGATTCTTAGGCTGCATTCACCCCCTCTGATACCATCCCACTTTTAGTGGTTTAGCGACATGACATTATCTTGTGACATATTGCTCTTCTCCTTTCAGCACTGAGGCCACTACCTCCAGGACTTTAGGAGTGTATCATACTACATTTCATTTTCTGCTGTTAGCTAGGATATGTATACCAGACATTTGCTTTTCTTTTGACATTATATAGTCTAGGATGCATCGCATGGACTCTGCATGGAGCTTGCTCCGCATCCTAGGTCTGAAGATCGTGCAGCGGGCCTTCATCTGCCCCGGCCCACAGTCAGGGCCTATTTGGCTATTTGCCAGTCCGGCCTGTGGGAYYAGGCCATGGCCTGACCCCACAGGCCGTGCGGTTATTCAGTCCAGTCCAGTCCTGCCTGGTACCACTATCGGTACCAGGCCAGTCCAGTCCAGTCCAGTCAGTCCGCTGGGGGTATACCCCAGCTGCAGTCTATTTTGTGGCATTCTTCATTTGCACAGATTGGAGTACGTGCGTGTTGAGTCTGCTTTGGAGTTGCGCTGTCCCTTCCAGCTCCAACTCCATCTCCCTCATCCTCATCCCTTCGTCTTGATCCTGACGGACCGCCATCCCGGCGGGTCCATCACATATATAGAGGGTTATAAATATGTGATGATCACTTCTCACAATCACAGTGGGATTTCTCTCATCCATATATATAATCGCAGACGGTCAATCCAAAGTCCAAACCACCAAACATACCTGCAATCACATCAAAGATTCAACCAGAAGTCCATGCACTACACGGGGTCAACTTCAACCATTCTATGCACTCACACCCCTCGCTTTAGCCATGCAAGCCTCACTCTTGTGCAACTCATCAAAATAAAATACTCAGTACTTTTCTTTAAATGGTCATTCAAATAAAGTCCGGGCGAAAACACAACAAAACAATTCAAACCACAGGGCTAAAGTCCTTAGGTTGAGTGACAAGAATGGATTGAAGTTGAATCGTAAACCGACGAATCGGCAACCAACCTGTTATCAGTGATAACAGAAGATGATCCTCGTAGGATCAAGCTGAATCTAGTCCTGACCTTGAATCAAACGATCAAGAGGACATGTAACACAAGACAAACCAATCCCCAAACTAGATCTATAAGTCTATGGAGAATAATCTCCATAACACGATCTCACCAAAAATTCTCCTGCAAACTAAGTCTAAGCCTACCTCTAAGTCAGTGCCCAAAGAAAGGTAGACTAATGACAGAATTTCCCCTTTTCAGGGTGGATTTCCAAAATCGTCACCTGTCAAAATATATTATAACTCCTTTAATTAAGAAAATTTCGGCAGCTCTTCCCGTAGAAAATGTGTTTTTTTGAAATTTATATCATCCTAAATATGAAAACAAAAAATAGTCTTCAACTTTTCAAAGTCAAATTTTGTCTCACTCCCTGAATTAGCTAAATTTTGGGCAGCACTCCCTTTAGAAAATGAGACTTCTCAAATTTCTACTAAGCCATATATAAAATTTAAACAAGTCGAACTTTGAAAAGTCAAAATTTGTCTAACTCCTTTGATTTGCAGAAATTTCGGCAACTCTTCCCGCAAAGAAAGTAGCTTACCAAAATTTATACAAAACCAAGTATAACGAATGAACCAAAAAAATGCAAAAATTGACGTAAGTAAAACAAAGTTAGCTCAAAACTAACTCTTATCGCTCTAGCACGTGGCGAGCAACTAAAGCAACTACCTGTCAAACTGAAACTCAGACTAAGTAGTGATCTTACTCAGCCACATGCACGTCAAACCACAAAGGTAAGTACTCTCACCAGTTCCCAAGTCAAAATCCTCATAAGATAGTTCGTGAAAAAGTACTCTCACCAGTTCCCAAGTCAAAATCCTCATAAGATAGTTCGTGAAACCCTCAGATAATTTGTTCCTTATACCCAACTTACATATGGCAAGGTGCTAGACCATTGAGCTTAGAAACAATGTCTAGCATGCCTTTAGGATATACACGAACAGTTTGCACAACTACTTTTCTCTTCTTTGGGCGTATGACTAGACCATTCAGCTTAGAAACAATGCCTAGTCGCCCTGAACTGTTTAATATCCAAAATTTAATAGTTCCCTGACTTCGTTCTCACACAAAGAAATAAAAATATGGGTAGGGGACTGAGCTATTCAACTTAGAAACAATGCTCAGCTTGCCCAGAGTACTTCCAATTATACTCAGTACTTTCTCTTCTCTTCTTAATGATATGGCTTAGTGTTGGACCATTTAGCTTAGAAACAATGTCCAACTGTCAGTTCACATGCAAATATAGGCAAAGTACTTTCTATTATACTCAGTTTAACTTCAATGCGTGGTTTTCAGGCGAAACCATTCAGCTTAGAAACGATGCTTAGCCTTAGACCATAAATCCTCCCTCATACTAAAACAAAAATTCAACCCTTCAATCAGATAAATCCTCAGAAATAAACATAGCAACCAGACCATTCAGCTTAGAAACAATGTCTGATCCTTAAAAAAACAGTCAAATAAACATAGCGCTGGGTTATTCAACTTAAAAACTATGCCCAGTCCTTGGATGACCCAGTCAATCGCATGCAAACTGCCTTCCTCTCACCTTCCCCCAGTTCATCCTTTAATCTGCTTTCTGTTAAAATAAAGAAGAAACTTAGACTTTACACGCATGTTTTTTCCATTCGGTCTGATTA
Organism: Chara braunii; assembly: GCA_003427395.1. Taxonomy (NCBI): domain Eukaryota; kingdom Viridiplantae; phylum Streptophyta; class Charophyceae; order Charales; family Characeae; genus Chara; species Chara braunii. The sequence continues at coordinate 2,567,217 of BFEA01000015.1, read as the reverse complement.
ATCCTGAAAGAAAGCAAAATCATAGGGGACACGCATGCATACAATCAATCAAACTGAAGGGAGATAGTCAAACAGGGGTACAGTGGTTCATACACGTAGAAAAAAATATACCTGATGGTTCCCTGCCTCCAGAACTCCTCCTAAGTTCCGACAAAGCTCCCGCAATCGGTGGGCAGACTCCCCACAGAGTCTTGATGCGGTCTTACGGGTTGCAATCCCGCTTGTCGCCTTCCTCTCAGAACCAGACTAGACTTAGAGTAAGAAGGATAAAAGGAGGGGTTTCAGACGCGCGAGATACAAGAGAGGGACAGACTCAACTCTCAGGAGAGGGCCTCGAAATCTCTGATCGTCTGAGGGTCCCGCAATGGTAGCCAAGCAGCAACAGCTCGATCAACTTTGAAGATAAATTGTCAAGTTCAACCCTCTGACGACCTCCTAACCCGCAGCAACAACCCTCCTTCAAAGGAATCAGTCACCCTACCAAACTTCCATCACTGAACTTATCTTTTTCAAAACAACAATTTTCACTTTCATAAGCAGGCAGGTGGAAGGTAGAAAGAGAATAATCCTTTTTTTTAATCTCAAATAGGCATAATCAATTTCCTTTGCACGCATCCTTCTACCTATCTGCACAACATGCATAGAAAACAAGTTCAAAAGAAAACAGTACAATCCCAGAATCACGTCAGACCTTCCCATTCAGATGCATGACTCGCACAACTTTCTCTACCTTTTCTTTCGAACGTTCAAAACAACAGAGTCAAGCAAAGTGTGGGTTCACACAGTTGTGAAGGAAAGCCTGAGTCATTCAACCGACCTTGAGTGAAGCTTAGTCCGACCCACTCAAGAAAGTCGGGTAATATTCCAATCATAAGAAAATGACCGCCATAGAAAAATATGCAGCACACAACTCGTAAGTTGTGGCCTTTCTCCTACATGACCGTCCGCGTCTTTCTCCAAGTGTCTGATCACACCAAGATTGGGTCCACTAGGACATCTGAATGAGATAACCCTCAAAGAGGGTGCTCCCATGATCCAAACCCACGTCGTCCCAACATCCCGGACAGTCCCAACGCAGTCCTCACTGCACCTTCACTACCAAGGATACCTCCTAACCAACCGCAAGTTCACACCGCCTCCTATCACCATGTCCGCTCACAATACCCCCACCAACATGCCGGTCCCGATCACAACAGTCAGTCCCACCTAGTCCCAAAATGGTCCTGAGTGGTCCCAATGCAGTCCCACACCACTGCTGCAATACTGTGTAGTTTTGAACTCAAAACCGCTTGCTCCGCGCGCCGCAAAAAAAAAAAAGGTCATTCAAGCTGAAAACCGCTTGTGCCGCGAGCCCCAAAAAAAATAAAGATATCCTTCTGGCAAAAACCGCAAGCACTGCAACTCGAATAGCCAGTGCCACGTGCACTCATTCCGTTCCATCTTCACGCCACCGGTCCACGCACCGCTACTGCACAATCCCAAACGTGCACCAGCACAAGTTAAACCTCTAGGCCGCTCTGGGATCCATCATAACTGTCGTGTACCACAAAAAACGGAACTGTCGCTGTTGTGCCAAAATTTTGGTAGCGTAACCTTACAAAAAAAATTGCCATTGTCGTGCCGCCAAATGGTCAGCCCCTCCCTTCAGGGAGACCTTGATGCCGCCATGCCGTCAGTTCGGCAGCACCTCCGCACCACTGTCGTCAAAACCAGTGCCGCTGCCGCAAAAATCCGGCAGCGCTTCCTCGACACTGCCAAAAAAATTCACATTTGCCGCCGAAAAAATTCGGGAGCGCTCACGTGTCACTCCCAAAAAAAATTCATAGCCGCCGCCGAAAACATTTGGCTGCGTTCCCGCAGTACATTAGCAAAAAACTGTCATCACCGCAAAAGCCACGCAGCATCTCCCCAACACTTCTCCAATTATAGTTGTTGCGTGCAACGTAACCGCTACACCTTATAGAAAACGGCCGCTGACGCCGCGTTCAACGAACAACACCTTCCCACCACCTCTCCAATAACTGCTACCAACGCTATAATGGTCGCGCAACACCTCCCCAACACTTCACAAAGTGAAGTGGTGGTTATGGCTGCCTCCACTTCCGCGCCGACTGCAGATCCCCACTCTCCACTCCAGCACCTCCACCAGTTCACCTGGCCATTTTTTCAGGCAAGGTGCTCATAGGTACAGCCATTCCCTGCAGCCTGTTCAACTGAACAGATGCAGTCCCATCAGCCCCTAGAACCTTCTAGGGGTTGCACCTGTTCCACGACCGCGGCCATATACGCGGCCGTTACCTTTTTTTTTTTTTCCTCTTTTTTTTTCCCTTTACTTTCACTTACTACCTTTTCGTTTTCCTATGGGAGGGGCAACTCGTTTTTTCGAAACGAGCAGCCTCTCCTCCCCCCCCCAAAGTCATTTCACAGAGTCGAACTAGATTCTAGCCCACAGGGTCTTTGCCTCCCCCTGCCTGCGTCTGTATCTGGGCTGCATAGGCGCCTGATACAGGCGCGCGACTGTTGATAATCTTTTCTTCTCTCTCTCTCTCTCTCTCTCAACCGACGGTCGCGACCGTGCAGAGAGTCCCTCGTAACTCAAGCACATGGTCCCAAAACCAGCAACCGAACAAAACCGCATACACGCGGTAGATTCATTCGTCGGAGCCCATTTTCATTTACTCATCAGCTGACAATAGCAGCCCGTTCATCAAAACGAACGGGCGCTATTGTGATAGTACTAACTAAATCTAACAAATTTAAAAAGAAGAAATAAAACTAAGGAAATATAAAATAGAGCTTAACGAAGAAATTAAAAAAACAGAATACTTAAAAACTTTCCTGGTGATCAAAACAGTCGCCCGTTTTCACGGGCACTGTCACGTCCTCTGATCTTGAAGTGCACCATGCACTTCCAACGGCGCCGGGTAGCGCTTTCCTTTCGCATCAGTTTGAGTTTTTAGTTTTTTTCTTTTTTTTATTTGTCCGTTTGCAAAGCCAACAGTCCCTTCCTGTCGTGGCCTACACACGACTTGTTGAAATACAGACCCGAGTTCAAGTCCTCATGGACTTTTTTTTTTTCCTAAACAAAAGAAAAAAATTGTCAGTCATTTCTCGATTTATGCGTGTCATCCTTGCGCAGGGGTCATGCTAATCCTGATGCTCGCGACTGTTTTCAACCGTGCGATTTCACAGATCGCACGGCTGAAAACGGCCGCGTCGAGCGGCTTTCTCCCATGACCACTCCAAAAGGAGCTAGCCTAATGGGGCGCGTGCGTTTCGATCCTGGTATCTGTCAGGTGAGATTCGACTGCTGTAACCTACTGGGCTAGCTCCTATCACGACAATGATATGAGCAGCTCTTGTATATGAAGAGCTTGCCAGTCACTATCTCCCCTGCCGAGGCCTTGCATGCCCTGCCTGCCTGAGGCCTCGCTTGCGGGCCATCGCCCCGCCAGTTGCCCGCGTGACCTCGGCTTGGTTGGCCACCTAACCGGGTAGGCCTCAGCATCGGCCTGTGGGCCCCCCCTTGGCTAGAGGTCAATCCCCGAGGAGCGGGAAATAAAAAAACTTCATATTCCTGCTGCTCTACGGCCTCACGTCAGGCGCGATCGTTCTTTGTAGCCTACCTAGGCCCTGAATCGTGCGGCTTAACGGCCGCGCAACATTATTTTAGGTAGAATATGCTTAATTTTAACGTTCACACATACGCGCCTTCCTGCTCTTGCTAGAAACTACCGAATACTATCATTACTCTCGGACGTCGCAGGTGTCCGGACTAAGTTTCTAAAAGTTTTAGTCTCTCGGCCATAGGCTTAGTATGAATAACTTTTAACAAATGTCAGTCTCCGCAAGTCCTTTAATCCAACAGAAAAGTCAGACGGCGTCTGATGTTGAAAAACCCCAACAAATACCCTTGTCAGGGTATTTGCCCCGACACCACGTTCTCTTCCTTCTCTTGTCGCACCAATACTTGCACCTATCGCTTTATTTATATAGTAACTGACAACAAACATATGAACGCTTAATGTTACTAACGCACATTTTGGACAAATAATCTATATTACAACAGAGCACATTTTTCGTTATGTTCTAACACATAAGGCTTCTCAAAATGTAGCTCGTTCCCCTCGGATCGTCACGTATTCCTAGTACCCACAACTTCTTACCCCTCCAGCTTCATTTGTCGGGCCTCTATGCCAACTCTCGCTTTTGTGACCATGATTCCTGCCACTTTTGTTGCAACTGCTTCAATACCGTGTTACAACTGCAAGCAACTTGAAATCGGAGAACGCCCATTTTCAAAGTAGCAGCAAACCCTGCCAGCGGGCTCCCGTTGTATACTAATCAAGAACGAATAGTCGCTCTTTTTGGTGGAAACGAAAAATCATATTTGAAAATCTGCCTTTTTTATTTTATTTAAATTACACAGGGTGCTCCTAGCTCTCTCAGTAGTACCTACATATCAGATATTATCCACGTAAGACGCTTCTTATGAGACGACTGGTGTGTTGATCCTGTTGAATATCTTTCTTTGGTAGGATTGATAGGCGTTATTCGACTGAACGAAAAAGTCGATGATCGAAAATAAGTAGTGCGTGATTCAAAACCAAAACCACAACTTAAGATCGGTGAGATCGATGTCTTGTAGTAGATGCTAAAAAAGTCTGACATCCAAATTGTGATCCTTGTTGGTCCTCTCCTCACGACATTTGAGGTTGCAAATAATAAGTTGCTACAATACTTTCTAAAAAATCTAAAACGACTCATATAACAACGAATCCAATGGATGTTGGAAAAAAAAAAATTGAAGGAGTTCACTGTCGGACCATCGAGTTATCCTCTTCCTTCGGTCTCACTTCCTTATCAATCCGTTCAAGCAATCGTCCTTGATGTTGTGTGTGTAGCTATGATTTCTCTTGCAAAAAATGACATTTTATATATGTCCGACCCATTATGTGAAATAATGTGAAATGTGGTTGTAAAGTTTTCGGAAAATCATTTAATTCTCCGAGTCATACCGGATTATCAGTTATAGCTTTCTCACTCAATGCATCCTGAAAAAAGAAAAAAAAATGGTAAAAGTCAATCTTTCATTTTTTTGGTAAAATAATTATATCTCAACGAATGAGGAAATAATGAATATAATCGAATTATAGAAAATGAGGCTGGAAAATGTGTGACGATCAAGATTGGCTGAGTGCTCGTACTAATTAACACGTTAATAATCGATTTGTATTTCCACAACATCTCATTAGGCTTGCCTTGGGAAATTACGGTAGTTGCATATGTTCATTTTGATTAACGCTAATCAATATTTACCAAGACCGGAAGTAAACCAGTCATTATTTTGCTTCGTATTTTTATACATTCGATCGTAAAGAGACAGAGAATAAAAAAACTTTGTGAAATGGGATGATCGGACTAAAAAAAGAAAAAAGTATTGAAAATGAAAGAGGAAAAAAAAAACAATTCAGATGATCATCACATAAAAGGCAGTAAAAGTGGTTGTCTTCTCTCCAAGGAAGAGTGTAATTAAGTAGAATATGTTGAACTACTAAGTTATGCAGGTTGGTTTACAAAAAAACAGGTTTCTTTCGGATGACCAGAGAAAGTTGTGACGAACGCCCCGAGAATATATCGAAAAGTCCACTGTTTGAAAAATAGCAAAACAACCCATAATACAAAAAACTAATCCAAAATTACTTACTCGATTTACAAGCATTGTTTTAAGGTTAAGTACCTACACTTTGATAAATCAAATCTGAGTTTTGAGGCACGAAATATTGATTAGATCCCAAGCGAAACGCTTGAGGTCCAGTCGCCTTGAAGGTCTTAGCACCGTCAATTAAAGATTAATAATGGTAACAAAAAAACATACAACGACGAAAAAAAATGTTAAATAAAAGGTTTTTTTTTTAATTGAATGATTACAAAAGAATAAAAAAAACGATTATATTGAAACCATACAATATTGTTTGGGATCTTAAATATATTTAAACCACTAGTACCTCCGAGTCTGTTTTTACCGACATTGAATTTCACTGCGCTCTTTTGAAATTCTAAATAAGATACTTTTTGAAACAGTTTTGGAGTTTATCAAGCTTGGGTACCACTCCGTTTTTTTTCTGGTACTTTCACGAAAAAAAAAAAAAGGGGAAAAAAAAAATTACGGTCGTGGACCTCAGAAAAAAAAAAAAAAAAAAAAAACAAAGCTTTGATCGTGATTGCAGTTCTGTACATTCTTGGAAGTGGTAGTGTGAGTGTGCCCTCAATGAGGGCATCTCAGCCCCGTGATCAGATTGTCAGATTCCAAAAAAAAAATAGAAGGGAAAAAAAATGGGCACATGAGTCCGGTCGTGAAAATGACTGGATACAATCCCCCAAGTGTCAGTGTGATGAGCCTTACAATTTTATGAGAAAACACAGTTTAAAGCAGATCACAGACAGCTTGAGCTATTCACAGAGAGGGGGCTCATAAGAAACACACGACCAAGAAAAAAAAGAAAACAGTAACATCTGACTGCCTTACCTGTAAGGTGCATTCTGTGGAGGAACATTGTTAGCACGGCCTCCTCGACTACCCTTCCCGATATCATTGTAGTAGAGAAAGCATTTTTTTTTTTTTTTCTTTTCTCTCGCGACACTATAAAATTCAGATTTATGGGACATTGCCGACACTGTCTCTCACCCCTGATTTCTTCAGAAACTGGCAAAACCTCGTAATTTTTCAACACTGGGAGAGGTACTAGTGGTTTAATAGGTCATTTTTTAGTTCTTCATCAATATGTTTTGCTTCCCTCTAATTCAGCAGCAAAGTATGCACTTAAACTACATTCTCCGTTTTTTTTTCTTCTTATAAGTAAAGATTTGTTTTTACTTGAAACCTTCTCATTTCATCAACTTTGTGGGAATACTTATAAAAAAATTTTAAGTATTTTTTAGCTCCTCTCCTTGTACTGACACATATTGTCTTATTTGCTTTGCAAATATTACTTTCATTTCTTTAACGAAGACGAATGTTTTTCTTATATTTAGGTTCTCTGTATACGGTTTTATTTCAACTCTATACTCAATATATGCGTATGACTTTATTTGGCATTTTTATTCATTTAGAGTTTATTATTTTATTTTATCAGTTCAGACAACATAGTATGCACACTCTTATTTCCCTTCATCGACACAACCAATCGCTCTTCGGTCGACCTTATTTTCTACATGAACTGGAGATATAGAACAATAATAACAAAAACATAAATAACAATAATAAAAAAAAATAATTATTCAGTAGAAATTGAAGGTTTTTAAATTAAATGTATTATTTCAAAATAAAAAACAACTCTGCGAAATATAACATTATTCAAAATTATTTAAAAAATATTATTTTGAAATAAAAATAATTATGAAAAATATAAATATCATTCAAAAATCCAAAAACATTTGAGTGTTATACATAATTATGGACATAATATTAAAGAAAAAACAATAGTATGTGAAGTTGTATACTACTATTCAAGGTCGTATATATATTTATTAGAATTTTACTTCTTACAAAACCTGTTTTTGTTTTTGTTTTTGCAATCTATGTGCACTCCAAGTAAGATTACTATTATTAAAGAATGATTTAGTTATATACTTCTTTAGTATCATGACCTAAAAAGACCTCAAGTAACGGATGTGTCATTAAAACTGTTAAAAATATATATATTGCAAAAGGTACATCAAAACGTTTTTCAATATAACGTTCCATTTGGGTACCAAAGATTGCATCAATCTCAATCATAAAAATCATATTTCCTACTTTCGTATTGTCATCTGTAATTAATATTTTATCCGGTAAAGATTTTTAGTGGTTCTTATCTAAATAAAATGTATGCTTCTTATGTCATTTGTTTTACGCATTGAAGGTACTTTTAATGACTTTTATTTGAATAAAATTTAGACTTTTTGTTACATTTGTCTTGCTACAGTCTGATCAATATTTTACCACTTGACATAAAAAATAAAAAGAGGTAAGTTTTGCGTTATGTCCTCTCTAATAAGGTATTTGTTTCTTCCATATAAAATTGAAAACATATAAACGTTGCAAAAATTAAAAAAAATGAAGTTGACCTATACAATATAACATGTTACCATTGTAACTTAAAAATATATAATAACGATAAGATAAAATGTACAAAATAATGTACAAAAATAACTATATAAAAATAAAAGTCATATAAACTACAAATGTAATTTCAGAAAATAAACTAATTATGTCAAAAGTGTTATAATATCATTTACGAACTCAAATATATTTAAGTGTTATATAATATTAAATATTCAAAATTGAAAGAAAAAAATATATATTCCTAAAGCCGCACAATACCAATTTAGAACTCAAAGAAAAATATAGATCCCCCAATTGCTGCACATTCTCTTGTTTCATATACTAAAAAAATAATAACTAAATCATTAACTAATAATAGTAATCTGATTTGAAGTCCATATCGATTAAACGAAATAAAAAAAAACTTAGGATGTTGTAAAAATTGAAATTCAAAAAAATATGTATACAATTTTTTTCATTTGAGATCTTGAGTATTACTATACAAGTTCACATATTTTTTTTTTATTAAATTTATAATTTTGTATAAAAGTCGGATGTTTTTAATTTTTGAATGATATTATTTTTGATACAACTAGTTTTTTTTTATAAATAACATCTTTAATTTTTTAATAATGTTATATTTGGCAAAATTATTTTTTGTTTTAAAATAGCACCTTTAATTTAAAAACCCTCAATTTGTAACTTTTTTTTTTTTTTTTTTTTTTTTTGCGTATCTTAAATTCACGGAGCAAATAAGAGTGATTGAGTAGTGATTGGCTGTGTCGATGAACGAAAATAAGAGTGTGCATACTATGTTGGTTGAGCTGATAAAAGAACGTCATAAATTATAAAAGAATAACACTGCCAAATAAACTACTATTTATGTGTTAAGTTCATAGTTATAAAATTCTTATACATTGAACATAAATATAAAAAAAATATTAGCCTTCCTTGAAGACATGAAAGCATTATTTACCAAACAAACGAGGGGGAAAATATTATACTTCCTTCTCTGATCTGTGGATGTAACATGCAACTGACCCGCCTTTTATCATCTATCAGACTACGGATAGCGACTAGGTAGCAAATGGATAACATATTTATAAGGCCTTCAAGTTTTCAAAGGAGCTCTCCCGTACAGTAGCTGCTAGTCATTTTATATATTTGGAATACCTACAAGAAGTGGTTGTGGAATCTCATCTAAATAAGGAAAGGAGTGTCATGGGGGCAAAGTGGTAGTCTGACCCCTATGGATTTAATACCACCGTCTCATGTCGTTGTATATATTAGAACGATTGGTTGGTTTATGAATACAATCTTAGAATAATCGATTTTGCTTAGTATACAGTAAATACGAGAGTGGTTATCCTTAGGTCAAAGGTTTTCACGACCCCAGTGGCTTCGATGGTCAAAAGAAGGTTGCATGCAGACATGTTGATGATATTAAATGTGCAACTTACTTCCCTGTGAAAGGAATTCAAAGAGATGTCTTCCCAAAAATTGACTAGTATCACTTGGTGACTTTTCCAACTACCAGCGTGGCGACTAAAAGGATGAAAATCCTCATGATGTGTGCGCGATGCGGATAGTCATGAGAGAACAATAGACACATGTGACTTTCATATCCGACCTCGAAAATAATATGAGATTGGTGGATCAAACATTGGAACATATTCACTATAGGAAAATTTTAGTGGATAAACAATTGAATTCTCTCTTGTCTGCACAAAGCAAATTGTAAGGATGAAAATGATTGGTTTTACGTGGCAAAAAATACGAGAATTATTCCGATAAAACTAATTTGGGATAATCGAAATAATTAGTTGTTCAGATCTGCAATGACACCAGATATGAAAAGTTAATGCTTGGTAGCTAGGCAGATCAGATTGGTAATCAAAAGTGGTTACCTTAGACGTAAGGTTCCAAACACGCAGAAGTTTAGAACTTGGTTTTATGATAATTGGGGGAGGGACTCCACTTCAGTTAAATTATACAATATGTTGGTAGGTTGCAATTTTGTTCGTGGTTGTTATTCTCTTTGAGACATAGAAGCGCTTTAGCTTTCTCCACATAATTTATTTTAATTAGAAGAGAGTAAGGTTATCGATGACTGAGAATGTCTAATATTGTTTGTGTTTAGATATAACCTCTTTTTAATTTTGGGAAACATTCTTTCGTTTCCATGGGACACTGGACCCAGTGTCCAATAGCCTAAGTGGGGTATTGGTCTAACAGACCCTTATTCCTATGAGTTTTTTTTTTTAATAACAAAAGTTCCTATGCTTTTTTGTAATAAAAGTTTATATGGCTCTCCAAAAAAAAAAAAAAAAAAAAAAAACAATCATTGGCAAAAATGAGAGGATAGCGGCAGACAGTACCACGACTAAGCTATAGGAGAGGAATCTCTCTCCAGACGAACAGTTGGCATCAGATGACATACTCCCAGATTCATAAGGGGGAACAGAGGAGAGATTTTAGTTCAACACATGTACTAGTGAGTCATTGAATGCAAGGGTACTTTATCGGTTTTGGGAAGGAGTGCGCTCTTTACGGATTTGAGGGTGGAGAAATGTCGAGTTAGTTCCGGGGAGATAAACATGATTGATTACACTTTCAGTATAGGTGCTAAGGAAATCTGTGAACCGCCATAGCTTTTGCAAATTAAGAAGAATAGGCTCATTGCTCGGTTTGGATGAAAGTTTTGGGTCATTGGATTTTGGGGGAAATCCTCTTGGCGTCGATAAGAGTTGAATCTTGTAATAGGAGCCTTGATGAGCTCGGTGATAGTGATTTCACTAGGGCTAGGTAAATGTGTGCAATAGGAGCTCAGAGCCTTTTTGAAAGTGTAAGGTGTGTTTTTATCAGTCTGGGTTTAACCATGGGTTTGGTTGGCCGACTACCAAAGGAAGACTCGTTCATTCGCAAGGTCAATGGATTGCTTTGTTGTCGAGGAAGAAGGAACGTGGAAAGGTTGAAATAATGGGTAAAGAGCTTTCTGGAAGGAGATGAAGTGGGTAAGAGAAGATCGCTAGGACTAGAAACTCTATTTAGATTCGAGGACGAAATCTGGATTACCTCCTTGGGTTGTAAGTGTAAAAAAAAATAATTTCATTCTGTCTTCCGTAAGGGGGGGGGTAAGAGCTGAAAACTGTTGGTAGATGAGATTGGAATAACGCTAGGCCAGGATGAGAACCAAGGACTGCTTCGTTTATCCCTGAAAGATATGGTAAGCAATTGCGCTGATGACGAGGGGTCAGATATGGAAGATCCGGAAAAAAAATTCTTTGTGTAAACTCCGGACACGTAAGAAGTCACATATTCAAGTTTTGAAAGTCATCTTCGTCCAAGCAAACTCTGGTTTGAGGATGAGATATCCGACTCTAATGTTATTTTCGTCTTGATTCGAAGATTCTTCTGAGTCTGCAATGAAATTATTAAAAAAAAAAAGAGGGAGGGAGAGGGAGAGAGTGGAAGAAGGATGAGAAAGACGATGAGGGGATCGGGCAAAGAAAAAACTTAGAGGTAAGAAAGGCATTTGAAGTTGGTTGACAACGAGACCATATAGCTCATGGTTAGAGAAGGGGACTCTCTTGATTGCTTGGACAAAAGACTGGGAAGGAAAGCGAGATTGAAGCGTTGCAATTGATAGTCTTTTCTCGCATGACGTGTGAAATTCAATCAAGACTGCTTGCAAACTCTCATCGGAACAGGAGTAACTAACATGAAGGATACGTAAGCGAGAATGCGCTAATACCGTTGCCTTCAATCCAACTATGATCGGTTCAAAATTAAGGCAGGAGGGACGGAGAAGAAGTCGAGGGCAAATAGAAGATAAGAAGGTTGTTAGAATATTAAATCCCGAACCAGTACGCGTTATCCTCTTCAAGGAAAACCAACAAGTCAATCACAATTTTTTCCTCGTATTCGAATCTTTCATTTCTAAGTTCATTTCATATTTCTCTCTCAAATTCCGTATAATCTTAGCAAGTTTTGAAGGCGACGTCAGACTTCACTTGGGAAGATCCTGCGGAACAGTCTTATTCCCTGTCAAAATGGGAAAAGCAATGCATGACTTGTCGATGATATAAGAGCTAATACCCCTTTGTTTTCACCAGAATTTAATGAATTGACCTAAAGGGCAAGTGAGTGAGTAGATCTCGTAAGGGCGTCATGAACCTCCTTGACTATGGGAATGAACTTTGACGAATAACTCGAAAAATGGCGAAGAAAATAGAAGGACGAAACAACAAAGAATGTCAACCCATCCTCCCGCATTTTGCATTTGCGGCACCAATGAGGACTCAAGAGACATCATTTGAAACGCTTGCAGCTTTCACTAAAGGAGGTTCTCGAGACACATTTGCCGGAAAGCATCACTATCACTCTCTGCAGTCCTTCGAAATATCGGTCATCGATGAATTGGACATTGTCGTAAAGAGGGTGAAAGGTCAGAGGTAGTAGGAGAGGCAGTCGAACAGGTATTATCATTGGAAGTACAAATCAATAGCTTGCACTCCTAAATTATCAAACCTTAAGCGAGTTCTTCACTTAGGTCGGATCTTCCATATTTTCGAATAAAGCTTTTCAAATTTACCAAGTACAGAGGACAACGTACGTATCGTAGGAGGAAACAAACGTTATTCAAAGCGCGATTTGGTCATCTCTATTAACACTAAGTAATTCTTATTTTTTACTCGAACTTAGATAGTTGTTCTAGAATGCAAGTAAGATTAAAAAATACTAAAGAGTAATCAAAAAGTCAAACGCTCATATTTCAGCATCTCTATATTAACTTTTGAATTGATGCTAGATCGAAGCCCTATAGGTGCTGTACTTTGAAAATCGATGCTTTATTGCATTGGTTTTTTTTTTTCAAAGGGGGGGGGGGCAGAAAGAAGAAGGAGGAGGATAGAGAGAGAGATGGGGCAAGAATCATCTAAAAAACAAATGAAACTTCCTTAAAAATTCATTAATTCATCGTTCTTGTGGGATTAAGGAACAATAAAGGTCGTCGATTCTGTATGCTATTTGCATTCCTCATATTACTAAACATTTGATTAAATGTTATTTAGGTAAAATCAGTGATGTGGAGAGGAGGTATTTAGCTTTCGAAAAATTGACTGGTGCATTAATTAAGCACCAACTTTCGTATCCTATTGCATCTCATAAAATTCCCCCTTACAAACGCTTGCAGCTTTCACTAAAGAAGGTTCTCGAAACACATTTGTCGGAAAGCATCACTATCACTCTCTGCAGTCCTTCGAAATATCGGTCATCGATAAATTGGACCTTGCCGTAAAGAAGGGTGAAAGGTCAAAGGTAGTAGGAGAGGCGGTCGAACAAGTATTATCATTGGAAGTACAAATCGATAGCTTGCACTCCTAAATTATCAAACCTTGAGCGAGTTTTTCACTTAGGTCGGATCTTCCATGTTTTTTAATATAACTTTTCAAATTTACCAAGTACAAACGACAACCGTACGTATCGTAGGAATAAACAAACGCTATTCAAAGCACGATTTGACCATCGCTATTAACACTAAGTAATTCTTATTCTCTACTCGAACTTATATAGTTGTGCTAGAATGCAAGTAAGATTAAAAAATACTAAAGAGTAATAAAAACGTCAGACGTTTATATTTCAGCATCTCTGTATTGACTTTTGAATTGATGTCAGATCGAAGCTCTATCGGCACTGTACTTCGAAAATCGATGCTTTATTGCATTGTTTTTTTTTTTCACGGGGGGGGGGGAGAGGAAAGAAGGAGGATAATTGAGAGAGAGATGAGACAAGGATCATCTAAAAAACAAGTGAAACTTCCTTAAAAATTTGTTAATTTATCGTTGTTGTGAGATTAAGGAACAATAAAGGTCGTCGAGTCTGGATGCTATTTGCATTCCTCATATTGCTAAACATTTGATTAAATGTTATTCAAGTAAAATATGTGATGTGGGGAGGAGGTATTTAACTTTGGAAAAACTAACTTGTGCATTAGTTAAGCACCAACTTTCACCTCTTATTGCATCTCATAAAATTCCCCCTTACAATCTGAGGAACCATTTATTTCTAAAAATTTGCATTTGGATCCCCTTTCCTTCGGACGTTGAATTGTATTATGCGAATAGCAATATGACTATAAATGATCACAATTCTCAACAAGGGAAAACACTAATCATCAATAGAGTTTGTAAGCACTATTGACCCCTGATTACTTTGCTATTTTAATTGTGTTAGAAAATCAATGAAGAAGGTTTGAAGAATTCGAGATGGGACTTAGGGTTGTGCTCGAGTTCATTTTTCAACACTAGGGGTGCTAGATTTATGAAGTTCGTTATTTTTCATCATATCCCGATCGGTTCGTCCAGAGGAAAATTTAATAAAGAAGGACAAGATGTTGGCTACTTGAATGACTATCACATTATGAGGTGAAGAGGAAAGGAAACAACAGTGAATAGGGGAAAAATAATTTCGCCTTCAGTTATTGTTACTTAAAGTTAAAGTACAAATCACTTAAGAACTTTCAACTTACCGATGAATTTAATGGTTTGTGTAAGAGGAATTTATTTGTTAAATAAGATTAAAAAAAAAAAAAAGATAGAACTAAGAATAAAAAGTAGGGAAGGGGACAAGAAAATCAATGGTCATGGAATGAACAATGTGAAAGAGGTCTTAAAAAAAAAAAAAAAAAAAAAAGGAGAATAAGAAAAAAAATGGAGCAACAATTCAACCACGAAAGGTAGGTGGAAGAAAAACGTACCCGATACTGCAAAACTATCGGTCAAGGTCGTCGCAAGAATAATAGGTGGCAAGAAGGATAGAAATACGCATTGAGTAAAAAACGAGAAAATCAAGAAGGAATGAGGAATCAAGAATCATGTCGAATAATAAATGCAAAAATGAGACATAGGAGGATAGGAGGGGGAAAAAAAAAAAGAGTTGAAAACTCAAGGAGAAAGAAAATGAAAAACATTTTGGCAAAATGAGGGAGATCAAAATACTCGGTCAAAGGAATCATGAATAAAACGACATTTTCATTTGAACAAAACACCTAAAAAAAAAAAGAGGGGGGAGGGGGGGGGGAGGCAAAAGAGACTAATTCCAGGAAGGAGTAAAAAATAAAATAAAATAAAAATTAAGGCTAAAGCATACGAAGTCTTGGTTGTAGCATGAGACTCGAAACTCGCAATTGCCGCCTACGAGGACCACTCAGACCATTGTCACAACAATCCATCTTCTTGAATTCCTAACTATTTCATGCCTACAACAATCAGGTCAGAGCAAACTTCGCAAAAAAATAAATAAAAAATTGGGAGCAGAGGGGGAGAAGGAGGGAAACAACACGCACACTGGTCGCATAATAGCAATATTTTTAAAAACAAAATATATTTTTATTTATATATATATACAGGGTCACCAGCTCGTATGTACGGGGGTCCCCGGGGCGACCTCCGTACGTACGAGCGTTGGGGGCCCCGTACGGGATCCAACCCGGCGGCGTTCGGGGTCCCGTACGAGGTCCGAACCCCGCGGCGTTCGGCCCCCGCCAAAAATTATTTCAGGGGCGAAACATAATGTTATTTTTCTGACTTTGTTTTTGTGAGTTCTCTATGACGTGAGGTATATGCCTATAAATTTTCAAGTCATTTGGCTCAGTCAAATAGGAATTAAAAATCGTCAAAGATAGTGTTGTCAAAACGAGCTCGTCCACGTTTTTTTTCATTTTTTACTTTTTGTTTTCACTTTAGTTCGAGGTCTAAACAATTTTATTATTTTTTGAATTTTTTTTAGTATCTTTTGCATGATGTGAACTTCATATCTGTAAATTTTCAAGGCATTTAGCTATACGTTCGACCGTTCGGGTCGAACGTGGACAAAAGAAAAAAATATATATGTTATGGAGAAAAATAAAATAAACAACATTTGTCTGAGCATTACATTCAAATTCCTTACCAATTTTGAAATAAAAATAAAATACAAAAAATAGAACCTAATAATAAAAATAACAGAACATAAAAAGATAAATAAAATAAGTGACGGAGCGAGGATATTTTTTACAGCGCCATCTTTTGCGATTTTTTTTTTTTTTTTAGCAGATACTTCACATAATACAAAACGCATAAAAAAATAATAAAAATATTTAAGCTTTGCAATCAAGTGAAAACAAAAAGTAAAAAGTAAAAATAAACAAAATAATAAGTGGGCGAGCACATTTTGACACTTCCGTCTTTAGTGATTTTAATTTTTGTTTGGCTTAGCCAAATGACTTCAAAATTTATAGGCATGTACCTCGTATCATAGAGAACTCACAAAAAAAAATCAGCAAAAAAAACTTATTTTTAGGCCCCGAAATAATTTTTGGCGGGGGTCGAACTCTGTCGTGTTCGGACCCCGTACGGGACCCCGACCGCCCGTACGTACGGAGGTCGGCCCGAGGACCTCCGTACGTACGGGCTGATTACCCTGTCTGTATATATATATATATATATATATATATATATATATCGTCACATATATATATATATCTCTGCCTACGGTTTACCGGGCAGTTCTATTTGACGATATATATATGTATATATATATATACGATATATATGTATATACATATACAGGGTTGCCAGGCCGAACGTACGGAGACCCCTAAGCTGACCCCCGAACGTTCGGGCGTTCGGGTCCCTGTACGGCACCCGAACTCGAAGGGGTTCGGACCCCGCAAAAAAATATTTTGGTACCTAAATTTTTTTTTTTTTTTTCTGATGTTTTTTTTGCGAGTTCTCTGTTATGTAAGCTATCTGTCTCTTAATTTTGAAGTCATTCTGTGGAGCCAAACAATAATGAAAAATCGGCAAAGATGGTGGTGTCAAAGCTTGCTTTCCCACTTACTAATTTGTTTTTTTTTTCTTTTCACTTTCTATTTTCCCTTTATTTTGGGGCCTGAAAAAAATTATTATTTTTTCAAACTTTATTTGTGGGTTCTCTATTATGTAAGATACATATATATAAGATTTCATGGCATTTGACTGATCAAAAAAAAAATGAAAAATCGCCAAAGATGGCAGTGTCAAAAACTTACTCGCCCACGCAATAATTTCATTCTCGTTTTATTTTTTCTTATTTTCATTAGTATTATTTATTTTTCGTATTTGATTTTTATTTCAAATTTGGTAAGGAATTTTGATGTACTGTTGAGGCAAATGTTGTTTAGTTTATTCTTTTGCATGACATTTTATTTTTTTCAGGATTTTTGGAAATATTTTATTTTTTTATTTTTTTATTTTTTTATTTTTTTATTTTTTTTGTTCCGCGTTCCGCCGAACGTCCGAACGCGTCGAGAGGGGGTCCCAAACGTTCGGGCGTTCGGGTTCGGGTGTTCGGCCCGTCCCGTACGCTGGCAACCCTGTACATATATATATATATATACATATGTATATACATATATATGAGTGATAGTCTACTTTGATTTTGGTTAAGGTGGATTATC
>BFEA01000015.1:2503059-2517327 GCA_003427395.1 Chara braunii | reverse complement strand
GAGAGAGAGAGAGAGAGAGAGAGAGAGAGAGAGAGAGAGAGAGAGAGAGATTGCCATATTGTCCACGAAGTGATTCTGACGCGTTTTGCTTGGTTTCTTCTCTGACTTTTGCCCTTCAGGAAATGCTCCAAGATGCACGCCCACCGTTACGACTCACATGACAACACCACTTGCGACAACTCCCACTGGCGAATAGCAACTGCGAAGAAGCAGATTGGATGCTGATTAGCTTTCTCATCTCTCCTCTACCACCAGCGTGGCCCATTAATTAATTTATTAACTAGCTGGATCTGAAGTACTCCAGCAGTCGATCAACCTGCTTATCAGCTCGTCAGTGAATTGGTTGATTGGAGGAGGGAGGGAGGGGTTGATCTCCTTTTTTCCTGTGATCGACAGGGTGATGGAGGATGCAGGAGCAAACGAGGGGGCCTCAGCCTTGACGCCGCCGAAAAGGGCGGGAAAGGAGGATGTAACGCCACGTGGCCAGCTGTCGGACAAGCCTGGCTCTGACCTGGCAGCGCGGATCAGCAGTCAGTCGGCAGCGTTGATGGCAGAATCGTCGAGCGGAGAGGACTCAGCGAGTTGTCTGACGGCTATGGACAATTTGGTGGATGGGGAGCGGCGCACAGGAGGCGGAAATGGAGGGGTGGACTCAGAGATTGGTAGGGAAAGGGATGGGGTAGAGGGGGAGGAGGAGGAGGAGGAGGAGGAGGAGGGGAGTGAGGCGCAGGCGAGAGAGCAAGAAGATGGGCGGCGGACAAAGCCAGCATGCCATGTGGCGGCGGCTCATGCGGGCCGCGCAGCACCGACGATGGACGATCAATCACCAGCACAAGAAGAGGAGGAAGAAGATTCCACTGCTGTGACGACTGGGCAGGATGAAGGTGCGCGCGCGGGCGCAGGTAGAGGAGGGGGAGAAGGAGAGCGCTCCTCCTCGACGATGGCACGTGGCACGGGGAAGGATGAACACGTCATCTCGTCCCGGCTGCATGATGTGCTGGAATCGAAAATTGCACAGCTGGAAACCTTGTTAAGTGAGAAAAGCAGGGGAGGAGCAGCCGGGGGGGGGGAGGTGGATGAGGTGAGCAGACAGAGGAGCAAGGCGCTGAGGCGGCAAGGCCGAGATCTCAAGGCATTGATGGAGTCCACGGAGAGTTCCGCCGAGGAAAAGCTGAAAGTGCTGCGCGCCAAGTACGTTGAACAGGTGAATGAGACGAAGCAATTAGACAGAGAGATGGCGTTACTGCGGCGCAAGTGCGATTTGCTGAGGAAGGAGAAGGACACGCTGAGCGCAGAGGCGACGAAGGGCCAGGCGGTGAAGCAGAAGCTGGAGTCGCTGTGCAGAGAGCTGCAGAGACAAAACAAGCTAGTGATGGAAGACAGCAGGAGGGTGGCAACGGAGGAGCAGCAGCGGCGAGAAGAACTCGCGGGCCGATTTCAGAGTACCATCCAGGAGATCACGGTGAAGCTGGAGGAGCAAGGCGAAGAGCGCATCCGACAAATCAGGGAGAACGAGGCCCTTAGGGAAAAACTGACCCAGTTCACGCAGAAGTACGAGATACGAGAGGAGCACTTCCAACATCAGCTGAAGACCAAGGCGTTGGAATTGCAACTGCTGCACGCCAAGCTTACCCAGCAGAACGAAACCACGAAGCAGGAGGAGGAGAAGGTGAAGCTGCTCAAGGAGCAGATCACAAGCATGCTGAAGTCGGAAGCGGAACTCAGAGGCCAGCTGTCAACCTACGGAGGGAAGTTTGAGCAGTTCCAAGAGACTCTGACGAAGAGTAACGAGGTGTTTGCGACGTTCAAGTTGGAAATGGATAAGATGTCGAAGACGATCCGGAAGCTGGAGAAGGAGAACAGCGCGCTCAAGGCCAAGTGTGGCAAAAGCGATGTAACGATCATTCAGCTGCTTGAGGAAAGAGCGACGCAGACGAAGCAGATGGATACGCTTAGAGCACAGAAAGAGAGGCTTGAAAGTTTATGCAGGTCATTGCAGGCGGAACTGAAGATCGCCCTAGCTGCTGCCAATGCTGCTGCTGCTGCTGCTGCTGCTCAACAGCAGCAACAGCAGCAGCAGCAGGAGGAGAAGGGGAAAGAAGAGGAGGAGAAGGAAGAGGAGAAGAAGGGGAAGGAGGAGCAGGAGGAGGAGGAGAAAGCGACAAAAGAAAGTGCAGCTGTGGTCCTTGCAGAGGGCCCAGGTTAAGGACGTTAAGGACCGGGGAGGTTGGTGTTCGAGTCTACTGTCGGTTGGTGATGACCTGGTTGTTCCCTCTATCGTGCTTTGAGTGGAAAAATGCAATGGGAGAAGGGGAGGTGGAGGAAATGGGGAAATGGGAGGAGGAGAGGGGAGGGAGGAGGAAGGTGGGGTTGAGGAGAAAAGGGGAAAAATGAAGTTCAGACTGTGGGGATGTTGCAGATCGCGCAGAGTATGAGGTTGGTGTTCGAGTCTACTGTCGGTTGGCGATGACCTGGTCGTTCCCTCTACTCTGCTTTGAGTTGAAAAATGTAATGGGAGAACGGGGGGAGGAGGAGGAAATGGGAGGAGGAGAGGCGGTGGAGGAGGAAGGTGGGGATGAGCAGAAAAGGGGGGAAATGAAGTTCAGACTGCTTGATGTTGCAGATCGCGCAGAGTAGGGATACTAAGGAAGAATTAGGGAGGTCGGCTTTCGATTATTCTGTTCTGCGTTGGCGCCGTCTTAGTTGTTCACTTTGCCGTTCTTTGAGAGAAAAAGAGCAATTGGAGGACCGAAAGAAGAGTGGGGGAGGAGGAGGGGGAGGGAAGAGGGGGAGGAGTGAAAGGTTAAAACTTAATCTCACCCGTGGTGTTCTTGCAGATGGCCCAGGGTAAGGAAGGACTAAAGAGACGGACCATCGATTTTTTACTCTTCATGGGTGATTTTTCGTTTGCTACCTTTGGCGTTTTATTAACGAAAAAAGACAGTTGGAGAAGGGAAGCGTAGGGAGCTGCTTGGTGGCAAAATTTTTCGGCTTTTGCTTGCCTTGCAGCGGCGGCACCATTTGTCATTAAAAAGAGGGTAGGGGCCCAGGGGGGGGATATAGTCTGCCTGTCTTTTTCTTATTTTTTCCTTCCGTTGTTTGACGTTGGAGTCGGATACAGAGAGAGAGAGAGAGAGAGAGAGAGAGAGAGAGAGAGAGTTCCTTTGTTTGTGTGTATGGATAAGTAACAAAGTGTAAAGTTTTTTTTTTTTTTGGGAAAGTGTAGAGTATGCTCCTTGCTCTTTCCCTGTCGGAAAATCTCGTTCCTTGGCGTGGTGGCTCGCCCAGTGATTATCGCTGCACCTAGACTAAGGGCCTCGCCACACCACTCTCCAAATGTGGAAAAGACAAAAAATCGGCGGGTGCATCTGGCCATGTTCTAGCAGGAAGTTCATTCTCATTCTGCATATTTCGAGAGTGGTGTGGCGATGCCCGAAGTTCCCCTAAATACGGTGCGGCTAGAATGACTGGGGCATTCTTTCCTTTTCCTTTTTTTTTTTCTTTTCTTTTTTTTTTTGAAGAACCTGCATTCTATTCGGGCGAAGACAGTACTAGATTGTTGGTCGTTGATCGATGATGTTGCATTCTAAATTGGCAGGAGAAGGGTGAGACGCAGCACGCAGCAAGTTGAAAGGGAGAGGAGTTGATGGGAGAAGAGGGAGGAGGTGGTGATGGGAGAAGAGGGAGGGGGAGCGGGGGCGAAGGTGACGATCAGAAGCTTCTGGAAGAAACAGGTCTGACCAGCAAGAGAATATTTTTACTGTCTTTTTTTTTTTTTTTTAACTGTCTTTTTGCCCTTTCGTACGGACGTTTTTGCAGCTCTCACTTGTGCCTGTGCGTGAAGGAACGGGGGAGGCGTTGATTAGGGAGGCGTAGAGGGAGCCGGGGGGGGGCGGCAAGAAGGTGATGACTAGAAGATTCTGAAAGAAACGGGTAGGTGTTAATTACACGGAATGTATGGAAGTGTATGGCAACTAAAGAATTCTTTGCTGGTTCGCCCTTCCCCATGTCCTTGCCCTTGTACTTGCTGGTTTGCCCTTGTGCCTATTGTTGTGCCCTTGCCCTTGTTGTCGTAGTACTTCAAAGCGCGAGGGTGTCTTCTCAGCGATCAGCACACTCCTACGCACAAACAAACTCCCGTGCTAAAAAATGACAAACTTTATTGTTTTCCTAACTTTTCCATCAAATCTCTCTCTCTCTCTCTCTCTCTCTCTCTCTCTCTCTCTCTCTCTCTGTGCCCCCGACAGTCCGACAGTCAGGACTTAGGCCCAACAACCTGGCAACAAACCCATGCTTGAACTTGGGGGGCTGTCACAGGCCATCTGATCTCCCCTTGAGTACAACGGCGGCCACCTCCCGAGGCCTAGCATCCAGCTTCTACTATGATCTGGAATTAAAAAGAGAAAGAAAGAAAGAAAAAGAAAGAAAGAAACTAACAGTTTGATCAGCTACACACCTCCACGGCGCACTATTCTTGACCGAATGGACGAAATTTCATTCCAAACATGGACGGAACTTCATTCCAAACAGCAGGTGTAATCAGCTTTGTACCCCTCGGCCGTATGTTTTTTGTTTGTTAAACTTTGTTTTGTTTTTGTCCGACATTGAATAGTCTTCACCACCCTCCTGCCGCTCGTGCATCTGATTCGTGCGTTGAACTCTCCCACGCTGTCAGCTGTGGACAATGCTATTATCAAATTTATCATACAACAATCACAAAAACAGAACCACACAACTCCAACTATGAAAAAATACAATGTATGGTAAGGACCCTGCCCCCTAACTAGCACTTTTAGAAGGGGAACAACAAAATAAACCCCCTTCATTCTCAAGCGTGAGCTAACTACACCCTTGTCTCAAGTGTGAGCTACCCACTCACCTGAAACCACCAGTACTTCCTAAAGACATGCCCCGTTAACAAAGCCACAATTTTAGGAAATGTATGAGCATCTATGGGAGCTGAGTGCCCAAATCCATCCAAGTAGAAACGTTTCTGCTCTAATTTTTCCACGACCGAGGGGCCAACTAGTGGTGGTTTAAATCACCTCTCCAAGTGCCTTGTCACTGTAGATTTTTCTCGGACGGATTCCCCCCATTGAAAGCTGCAGTACAAGTACGGCGGGCTCCAAAAAGTTTTCCTTTGGCGCTTTGGGGTTAAGAAAAGGGGCGGGCAGCGTAGCGCATGTGGAAACGCTGTCAGAACATGTGAGAGTAAGTGTCCGACAATCATTGACATGGTTTGTTTTTTAAATTTAACCATCTATAGATTCTATACACTTTTTGGTCTTTTTCTTCTCGCTGAACCAAACTGAACATGCGACTACATTTGTTTATGCACAACGTTAATCGTGGCAAAAGCTCACTAGTCCAACACGATCCCTGACAATGGCTCCCATTCCCGGACACACTCTGACGCTCTCTCTGATATTTTTGATATTTCTGGCATTCGCAAAAGCTATCAAAGCTCAGTGGCGCATTTGTCGACCAGGCAGACTATCCACTGTACCCAGTTGTCTGCCCAACACACCACCAGGTGGCGGCGAAAGAAAGCGTTTGAGGCTGAATCGCACTTGCCAGATCCAGGATCAGACGGGTAAAAAAAGGCCACGGCGGGCTCTCACATGGCCTGGGGCTGATGAGCATTATATCTATATGGATATGTAGATATGTAAACAGAGCTGCCCGCGCAGGCAGAGAGGGAGAAGAGGACAACAAACGAGGGGCTGTGACAAACTGTTTTGTCGGAGTATATATGTATGTATATATTCTACCTCGGAAAAGACTCAGGCGAAGACTTTTCCGAGCGACTTGCAATGGGATTATGATGACATACTCTCACAAAGTTTCTTCAACTTTTCTGTCTACTAGTATTACTATTATTTAATACCCCCTTGGCCCCTTGTTCAATTTGCTGTGGAGGTGACCGCAGTACCTGTAGAACTTTGCTTCTCCCCCCCCAAAAGCCTTCAGCTCATGGGTACAATGTCATTCTACTGCACCCACCAGTAAAGAAACGAAGCAAGGCGAAGAACGTTTCTTCTAACAACGTTTCTTTCGTGTGTCTTGTCTATCAATCTGTACGTCCTCATGCCTTCTCAGGTGAGGTGCAGAGACTTGTTGCACTGCACCGATGACGTGATTCAGACCAAGTGATAGACCTTGTACCCTTTGTGTTTGAATCTCGTTCATAATTGCTCTTGTCCCTCTCCAGCTTTCTTTAACTAGTCTTTTTGTTGTCTCTCCGCATTCTTGTTCTGCTTCTCTTCTAACCATGCTGCAAGCGAATCGCCAGACGAGAGCACCTGGATACCGTCTTCCCTGTCCTCCGTCCATTTTCCCCTGTTCTGGATGCAGTCTATAAATAGATCTCAGCACACCTTCAGCCTGAGGCATCTCCCTTTTCTGCGGTTCCTTCCACTCAAGTCGATACAAGCAGGCAGGAGACATGATATAAGCGAAGGCTCAGCACACACAGCGTGTGGTGGCGGTGGCGGTGGCGAGGCCAGTTGCAGCGCACCATCAGATCCAGCTAGAGCTCAGGTCTCTTCGTCCTTTAAAGATGAATGAAAAATACGAGTACATCCAAGGAAAATTTCATGAGCCTCGGACACCGCTGCGTGCCAGGCATTGCCAAACCGCCAGTGCAGCGTTTTCGGTTTTTTTTTTTTTGTTTTGTTTTGGTAGGCACCGCCAACCCTTTCAGTCCAGATGGCCTGAGCCTCCGAACTTTTTGGATTGGTCAATTGGGATTCTCAAGTGAGCTGAACCCATGTACGGGTAAGTTTACACACGGGATCATTCATTACAACACAACACCTCGACGACGGGGAACCTCTCTTTTTTTTTCAATCAACCCGGGAGAGTGGGGGACCACCACTGTCCAGCCTTTGGCTACAGCACATCATCTTGCATCCCTAAGGCAAGGTACATACTAATCCATTTGCATTTGCATCGTGTCAGGAAACTTAAAAAAAAAAAAAAAAAAAAAAGGAAACCAAGTTATTTACTACTATTACTAGCATGACCAGGCTGGGCAGTTCTTGGATTGATCATGCTGGTAGTAGTAGTAAATAAGTTGACGCCGAGTTCGGAACCTCTAAAAACTCGGCGTCTAATTTGCATGCGTAGGTAAAGCCAGAGGGACCACAACATTCCTTTGCTGAGTGCGTACTGCCAGTGGGAAATTCAGCTCTGCTTTCAAGGCAATTCATAGACAAGGCCCAAGACTGAATGGGGTCCCCTTAATTTTCTCTCGAATGGAAAAAACGCAAGGCGAATTCCCAAATTTCCAAGTTCCAACTATTCAGGGAATATGTCAGCCGCAGTTCCGGGGCACAACTTCACAGGACGCTCCTCTTTCTTCGACTGCTCCAGCGTTAAAGTGTGCCCAAACCAATCGCAGAATGAACGGGACGCATTGCCGTCCAGAGTTTAGCTTGCCATGCAAAGCTAGGCTCGGACACACGCACCCTGAGTAACATGTTCAGGGTGACCAGTCCCCGGGCGAGGTATTGAACGGCCGCTGAACCTCGTTGAACCCCAGGGGAACCGCGTTGAATTCCCGTTGAAACCAAAATGGGGGTCTTCCCGGCGGTTTGAAATCAACGTGACCAGTCCCCACGGCATAGGACACTTGGGCGACCAAACCCTCACACTCTGAACAAACATAAAACATAAAAAAATTGAACATCCTGGCCCCCCCAAATACCCCCCGCCCTCACGGCGGGGGGTGCTGGTGTGTGTTACATGGGTGATACGGGGTGCGGGGGCTGTTGGGTGGCAGAGCACCTTGTCAGGGCAGAAGGGCGGAAGGGTCGAAGGGTCGCGGAGTGGTGTCCAATGTCTTTGGGGAGAGAGAGAGATCCATTTTTGAAGAAAAAGAGGCTAAAGGATATCTCTTTTGCAAATAAACAGTCTTTTATGGCTTGGAAACCGAGTCGAGCTCATTGGAATAGCTTGTGTCTAATAAAGCTAAGACAGTCTCGTTTTGAAGGATGGCGGGGGGTATTTGGGGGGGCCAGGGGGTTCATTTTTTTATTCTTTATTTTTGTAGGTCGCCGTTCGTCCCTTGGAGGGGGTGTTTTGTGTGGTGCGGGCGGGCGCTGAAAGGCCCGTTTTCGTTTTCCCCGGGCTGCGGTGAAACCTGTCAAATTGGCATTCAACGGCCGATTTAACGCGGTTTCACCGCTCGTTGAAAATTTCAACGCAGAGGCCGCGTTGAAATAGATTCCAGCTACGCAGCACTCACCTCTTCGCCAAATGTGAGAACTGGTGCTTGTATCTTTCACTTCAAACTGACTGAATTACATTCGCCATGCGTATTTCCATAGTGCGGAGGGGGGGGGGGAGAGGAGGGCCGGGAGAGGAGGAGAAGAAAGGAGGGGAAGGAGGGAGAGGACGCGGAAGAGGGGGAGAGGAGGAAGGAGGGAGAGGATGCAGAGGAGGGGGAGAGGAGGAGGGAGGGAGAAGAAGGGGAGGAGGCAGAGGAGGGGTAGAGCAGCAAGAGGAAGAGTAGGAGGAGGAGATCTGAGAGGAGGATACCGAGTTAGCAGTTGGGGAGCAGTGAGAAAGGAGGAGAGAGAGGAGGACAAGGAGGAGGAGAAGCATGAAGGGGAAAATAAAGAAAGGACTTGCCTCGCGGTTAGCCGATGTGCTCCACAGGTGTCACGATACATCAACTCGCCTTTCGCAAAAAAGGCGGGAGCCAATGCACTCAACAGGTGTCACGGTACATAAACTCGCAGTTAGCTTGCCCAGGAGGGTTCAAGAGTCACAGACACAACAAGGGTAGGTTTAGGGTGTTTCACATCAACCCTCACACACGCACGTGAAAAGATCATCCATTACACAGAACACAAGGCAGAGCCACGCAAAACACCATGCGATTTCTGGAAAATTTAAGCAAGGGTTGAGGGTGTCTCACATCAACCCTCACACACGCAAAAAAATCATCCACTACAGAGAACACAAGGCAGAGCCACACAAATTTCCGGGAAAAATATTAATCAACGCCAAATGTGCATTGTGGGCAGCAAAGAAGGAAACAAAAAAAATAAAAAACAAGGGAAGGAAGGAAATAACAAAGCACCCACAAAGGGTTCAACCGCCATTGCTAATCTGAAGCCCGATGCACAAGTGATCGGCCTGTGACTTCTTTTTTATTTTTGACCTGTCGTGGACCTGTGACTTGCCCCACCACGATATCAGCTTGCTGGGACTACCTCCTCGTCAATGGTGGGCTGTGAGAGGGCGCCCTTGGTTAACCTTCCACACAGAACAAACAGGAGGCAGAAGAGAATGTGCCAACCACGTGCACACTGCACCTACAAAAGACACCACGACAGAAACTGACAGCCGTGCCGATCGTGTTTCACACTGCCAACCATCGACGAAGAAATCCATGTAGAGAAAAGAAACTTGTGCAGCCGACATGATGCAACCTGCGGGGACGTCAACCTGGGCATCGGACACTTTGTCTGCATTTGGTCCACCCTTCTTCCCACGTCATTTGCGCGCACCAGCCGGCACATATAACTTCCGCTGTCCACCATACCTCGCTCGCAGTGTCACGTTAAACCCGTTACAAAGAATTAGACATGTCTGTGTGGTCCCCACACATAGTGACAAAAACCAATAGAAACTAAAGGAATGGGGGCCCAACAATATCCTCCCTTCCCCCCCCGGCCCCCCATACCTCGCTTGCAGTGTCACGTTAAACCCGTTACAAAAAAATAGTTCAATTAGACATGTCTGTGTGGTCCCCACACATGGTGACAAAAACCAATAGAAACTAAAGGAATGGGGGCCCAACAATATCCTCCGTTCCCCCCCGGCCCCCATACCTCGCTCGCAGTGTCACGTTGAACCCTTTACAAAGAATTAGACATGTCTGTGTGGTCCCCACACATGGTGACAAAAAACAATAGAAACTGAAGGAACGCCTCCTCCCCGCCCCCACCCCTGCCTCCCCCTCCCCCCCCCAGGAAAAGTGTAATTGGGTACACCTCCTTCATCAGCATCACCAGCATACTCGCACACATCCTATCTTTGTACTTGTCTGTAACCGCTCGCCTGTGCAGCAATGGATGCAGGCAGAAGTTCTGCCATCTCCTTGCACAAGGCAATATGTTCCTGCATCCCCTGAACATAGTGCTTGCTGCCATACTCCACAACGAAGTTATACATGTCCAGACTCTTCTTCAGATACGCAAGTGAATCACCACCATCTCTCTGAAGAAGACTGGACACCGCCTCCTCCTTGCTGCATCCATGCAGCTTCTGATACATTCTTGCCAGGGAAAAAGCGATCGTCAAATTGCGGTGATGATCCTCTTGAATCTTACCAACGTCAGAAACGCTGAAGACACGCTCGTAGAACGTGACAGACTGCAGTGCTGCAGCTGCCACCTTTGCGGCAGAGGCGTCTACCTCGCTCAGACGCTCCGCCACCTCGCGGTAGATCGCACCGAGTTCTGTGTTCAGTTGCTTCCATATCAGGGGGTACGCATCAGGGTTGAGTTGTTCCGCAAGCACCTCAAGACGAGTTGCTCGCCTTTTGTGGATTTGACTGCAGCGCTTGACGTTCTTCTCGAAATATGCCAGATATTTGTGAATTGTGCTGATGTCCATCAGGATAAAGAAGTGATCAGTGACAAAGCCGTCAAGAACGTAACGCTCAAGAGCTCTTTTGAAATACTTCATTCCCTCATTGAATTGTCTTACCGCACCTTGGTAGTCGACCACAAGCCCATCCTTGCTGCCAAACTCGTCCTCCGGAGAAGGCACAGGAAGATTGAGCTTTCGGAAATTTGGAGTAACAGCAGCACAGCTTCTCTGGTTTCCGTCCTCCTCCGCTTCGCCTACCTTTTGTCGGGCATGGCTCTCCGTGCGCACTGCTCCTTCCTCCTCCTCCTTTCTTTCCTCAGGCTTTTCCTGTTGCACCACGCACACATCTCCAGCCCTTCCGCAGCCAGAACCATTCGGCACGCTGCCCGCACCGGATATCCTCCTCTTTTCTGACTCATCAGCACCCGCATCCTGTGCTGCTTCTTCTCCCTCTTGGTCCCTCTTTTCTGACTCGTCAACACCTGCATCCTGTGCTTCTTCTTCTCCCTCTCGGTCAACTGCACGGTCCCGAGACATTCCTAGACATCGCATGTGAACTCTACCCCTACTAAGCATGATGTTTGCTTCTGCATCCACTGCAGAGAAACCCGACTTCGAGAACTCGCCACTGTTCTTCGCTAGAACTGCCTGAGCAGCTGACAGGCAATACAATGCGTTGCTCAACTCCCCCTCTTGAGTGTAAAACTCAGCTAGCTGAGTACAATTCCTCACCCACTCGAGACATTCAAACGTGTCTCCATACTCCAGCTGACGGTTCAGTGTCGTCATGCAGTACGCCGCACTTTTCCTCGTCTCGTTCAGACGTTCATACACCTGTGCCAGGTAAAACGCTGTCAAGGTGTACAGAATCTCCATTCTCTGAGACAACTGCTTTCCAGCTTTAACAGTTTGGTCTGCTACTCCTTGCCGAGGCGTCCTCTCCCCCCCCTTCCCTTCCTCGCTACCCCTATTGCTCCCCCCATCTGATGCCTTCTCTTCTTCAACGGAAGATCCTCTTTCATCAGGAAGAAGATGTTCTGAGGTGCCATGGATCGAGCACGGTCGACCCATTTCCGTGGTCCCCACCATCCTCCCTATCGACGAATCACGGTCACCGCTACCCAGCACTTCGTTTTGGGGGTCACTGGGCCCTCTAAGATTGGACCCTTTTGATGGTTCAGGCCCTTCAGGGGTTTTATTGGCTACTACTACGTCTTCATGGCCTTCCCTACTACTCTCCATAGTGGAACTTGGCATACGACTGCATTCTGATGCTGGTGCTGCTGCTTCACCGGTCTCGTCTTGATTGACCACGCCATTCTGAATGACAGGGGCTGCTGCCGAAGCTTCTGTTTGTCCATCGCCACAAGCGGTTGGAAGGCAGGAATCGAGGTCGTCAACATAGAAGGGGAGCAACACACCCCGGTCGGCAACATGCGATGAAACAGAACGCCCGGGGGAATGATGCTTATAAATTCTCTCTGCTTCAAGGAGATAGGCCTCCGCTTTTTGATGTTCATTCCTGTTTGACCAGATCACTCCGAGGAGGTTATACGAGTGCTGCAAGACTTCTGCATGCCGATCTTCGTTCGTCTTTAACCTCTCAATTGCCAATAGCAGTGATCTCTGTGCAAGCCCCAGCTGTTCCGTGTCGACTGCAAGTGCCCCTATTCTCTGATCCAGCAGTGCAACCATATCCTTGGCCTCTTCCACCTCCCGAGCAGATTGAGACGTCTCCTTCCCCTCGTCTACTGTTTGCGCAGGCGCAGCATACCATGCCGCCCTCCTTTGCAAAGCCTCGAGACGTTCCATCGCTTTATATTTTGATCTGAACGGCTCTGTTTCGGGATCAACGGCTGCGGCCAGCCTCTCGATCTCCCGATACTCCTTGACAAATTCCTTAGAGCTGAAATCCATCCAGGATAGAGCATCTCCATCTCCATCTCCATCTCCATCTCCATGAGCCATGTCCCCACCTGCTTCTCCCCAAGAGGATGCTTCTGCCATGACTGCAACACCCACCCTTCGCACTGTCGCAGGGCTTTTAACCCACCACAAATTGTGTCACAACAGTATAGTTGCCTTTGTTTCGCGCATAAGCAGCCGACAAGAACCGATCTCCATACCTGTCGGGGAACACAGTTAGATGACATGTTACTTATTTAAAGTTAATATATTTCATTCTTCGTGCGCGGCACACAATTTGCGGTGTCCTGCCCTACTTTGCATCTCGTGTGAACCTCTCCAGACTGCATGTGACGTCGCCATAGCTGAGATTTCCGTTCTTCGTGCACGGAGGGCCTACCGATCTTCCTTGCATAAAACAATAGTCACACAGATTGCTAATTACATCTTCACACTCGACATAAACACACACACACACACACACACACACACACACACACACACACACTCTTCACCAGTGACAAGAAACTAGATTTTCTTTTCGTCTTTTTTTCACTTCGACACAGGGGACAGCCCCCTTGAGTATTACTGAGAACAGGACTTGAAGTTTGAAATCATGGGCTGTTATTTATCACAGCTAGGTTCAAACAAAAAAAAAACACTGCTACAGTAGGTGCGTATATTACTGTGCACCATTCAGCTCCCAGGTAGGCATACCCCAAACGACAACAGCCATAGTACTACTACTGTCTCTTATACACATCTAGATGTGTATAAGAGACAGGTGTAGGGGATAGGGGAGGAAGAGCGTGAACTGTTGAAAAAAATATACCGTGAAGGTGCGGGGAAGGAAGAGCGCGAAGAGGAAGGAAGAGCATGAGGATGTCTTGGAAGAGGAAAGTGTTGGGGAAATGTGTGTGTCTCCTTTCCCTCTCTTTTGCGCACTTGCACCGTTATTGGGATCTTGAAAAGAATGCAGCGTTGACGTCCATCAGAAAAAGAAAAAAATGGAGATGCTTAGGGCGGGCACTACGGAAGAGGGAGGCCGGCCAGATGGAGGAAGGACGGAGGCAGGTGGAAGGGTGAAGGGGAAGGAATGGAGGGAGGACGTCAGGTGGAGAGGAAGGAAAGGGAACGGGGAGAGGAAGGAAGGGGGAGGGCGCAGGTCAGGCGGAGGAAGGGAGAGGGAGGAGGTCAGGCAGAGACTGAGCGAAGAAAGTAAGGGGAGGGAGGTGGTCGGGGGGAAGAAGGACGGAGGTATGTTGGGAAGCTGGAGGAGGTCGGCGGAGGTCGGCGGGGGGAGGAATGGAGGGAGGAGGTCAGGTGCAGATCGGGCGGAGGAAGGAGGAGGAGCAGATCGCAGGCGAAGGTGGCGATAGGGCGGAGGAAGGAAAGGGAGGAGATCCGGGCAGGGAGGAGGTTAGGCGGAGATTGTGCGAAGAAGGAAGCGGAGGGAGATGGTCGGTGGGAGGGAGGTCGGAGGGAGGTGGGAGAGGTAGAGGACGTCGGCGGAAACGGAGGGCAGAAGGTCGGTTGGAGGGAGGTCCGAGGTTGAAGAGGAGCAGGTTGGGAGGACGACGGGAGGCAGAGGACCGACGGCATTGAGAGGTCCGGCGAAGTGAGGGCAAAGGGAAGGAGGGGGAAGCGTAGAAGTTGGGTGGAGTACGAGGGAAGAGGTCAGGCGAAGGTGGAGAGAGAGAGAGAGAGAGAGAGAGAGAGAGAGAGAGAGAGAGAGAGAGAGAGAGAGAGAGGCAGGGG
>BFEA01000015.1:2471169-2482511 GCA_003427395.1 Chara braunii | reverse complement strand
TTATATTTCTTCTACAGAGAAGTTAATTTTTTTTTGTCTACCTGATGTCGACTCGTGAAGCCCTGCACCTGTCTCTTATACACATCTAGATGTGTATAAGAGACAGGGCGCCCTGCACGGAGGGTTGCGGGGAACTCGCCGCCTCTCTCTCTCTCTCTCTCTCTCTCTCTCTCTCTCTCTCGCGTGTGTGACGTCAGCTTGTTTTCCGTTGTTTTTTTTGTTTCGTTTGTGTATTTCACTTTTTTTTTCCTTCCTTTCTTTTTTTTTTTTTTTCTCTCTACTGTGTCAGTGTGTCGTCCCTACAGAAGTGGGGCCCGGCGTCCGCGCTACAACCGGGCCTTCCCTCGGCCGACCCCCCTAAGGCTGCGGCGCGTATATGGGAAGGCCCGCGGCCGATAGCTGAGCGAGGTACTGGTGGTTTAACATTTTTTTTTTCGTTTTCATCCCAAAGGATAGGTGGAACGAAATTTTCCTCGGGGTACGCGGCCGGGGGATTTACGCGGCCGAGGAGTGTCTAAAGAGCCCCTTAGTCCTGCCCAGGGACAAAGACCTGACCAGGTGGAGGCCTATAGCGCCAGCCTGTTCCGAGGGTACAAGGAGGACGGCTGGACGCAGATTAGCACTCGCACTGAAGTATCTGCTTGAGAAAGAGTCGGATACAAGGCACTTCAACCTGAAGGCTACTGCTCTTCTAAAGCCGTATTTAGAGAAAGCAGGGTAGAGGCTTGGTGTACTTGGAGAAAGCAGAGGGTAAAGGTTTACTTCGCTGCCGCATCATGCTATCATCCGGGCGGTGAACTGGTTGTTGCAGCAGTGGGAGAACGGTGGCGTATACAGGTTGAGCCTTAGCAGAACAGGCTGACTGGTGATGCTGAGGCCGAAAAGCCCTAGACCGGGCTATGTCAATGTGAAGTTCAGTCAGATGAGGGAACTGGTAGCATTCGACTTGTCCAACGCATGTATCTCCTGCAGGACCGACTCTTAAGCAACGGGTCGGTAGCCCCATGGGCAAGAACTGGATACCGTCTCTCGCATGTATCCTGTGCGCCAAGTATGAGGTACATTTCCTGAGATCCTCGGGCAGGGATCAGAAGCTTGTCCATGGTGTCAGACTGGTTGATACGCCGCTTGTATTCTATTTGAATAGAACGCCCGTCGAGTCGAACATACGCGGGTAATATTTCAACGTGCGTACTATTTGGATTTGGATTTCAGGGGGCGACTTCGAGCAATACACTTTTCCAGGGAAACTTGAATAGTAAGATACGTGCGTGTTTTTTTTTTTTTTTTTTTTTTTTTTTTTTTTTTTTTTTTTATATGTGTGTTTTTTTCGGGGGAAGTCTGTCTTTCCTAATCCTACTCGAGTCCCAATCCCATCTTCCCACAGCCTCTTCTCTCTTTTCCTGTCCCCTGCCTTCTTCTTTAAACCCCCAACGTTCCCTCACTCCACTTCCTTCCTCTTCCGTCCTCTTCCGTCCTCTCCCTTCTCTCCCCCTTCCTCTCCCTTCCTCTTCCTCTTGGCGAAGCATAGGGCCTCGCTGCACTACTCTTGAAATGCACAAAAGACAAAAATCATGTCGCTGTATCTTTCCATGTTCTAGCGGAAGATTCACTCTCGTTTTGCACCTTTCAAGAGTAGTGCAGCGAGGCCCATAGTAAGGGCTTACTCACACCCCTACTTTCTTACGTATTTCTGGATGTGATTGCGGCCAGCTACATCACGGTCTGTCGTTGAATGCGGTCAGACACATTTACCATAGTGCTAGTGTGAGTATGCTCCATGCCTATCTGGATTTTTTATTTATTTATTTTTTTGATCTCTCTGGATTTTGGCTTATAGCTTAGTTGCCAGAGCATTGAGCTCCATGCCTATCTGGATTTTGTTTTTGTTTTTGTTTTTGGTCTCTCTGGATTTTGGCTTATAGCTTAGTTGCTAGAGCATTGAGTTGTGAACGTGTGATGGTCGCAGGTTCAAATCGTGCTATACCATTAAGGATCCTCTCCCTTCCTCTCTCTTCCCCTCTTTTTGTCCTCCCTTTCCCTCTTGTCTCCCCTGGTTTTCCCTTCTGTCCTCCCTGTGACTCCCTCCTCTTGGTGATCTCTCTCGTGCCTGTGCGCCATCCTTTGCGCCCACCATCGCCTTGCGTCGTCTTCTCCCACCTGTTCTCTCTGGCGTTGTCACGCGTTCCCTTCTTCCCGCCTCGTCGAGGGTTATCTTCAAGCCTCGCTCCCCTACTCATCGTATGCACAAAAGAGACAATCGATATGGCGGTGCATCTTCCCATGTTCTAGCGAAAGATCCATCCTTATTTTGCTCACTTAGTGGAGCGAGGCCCTTCCATTCTCTTTTCTAAGGTGATTATTACTCACCATTTCATTTTTTTAGCAGTTGGTTTCTTCCCGCTTGTTCCATCGTTTCTTCCGCCGTGTCCCATCGGTCCCCGTTTKGCTTTTTTTTTTTTTTTTTTTTTTTTTTTTTTTTTTTTTTYTTTTTTTTTTTTTTTTYWKTTTYCCGTTTTTYKTTTTTTTTTTTTTTTTTTTTTTAATGGTCCCCGTTTTCSGTTGTCGAGCAGTTTTTCTTTCTGTTTTTCCTTTTCTTCCGTTTTTCTTTTTTTCAAGCAGAGTTCCGTTGTCTCTCCACCAGTTCCTTTGTGCTTTCATGGCGACTTCTCTCTCTCTCTCTCTCTCTCTCTCTCTCTCTCTCTCTCTCTCTCTCTCGTCTTCGATACTTTTTTTTTTGTTATTCCCCTTTTGTTTGGTTTTATTACCACCTCTTGCCCACTTCCCCCACTCTCTATGCTTCACTACTCTCCCTCTCGATCTCTTGTCTGCTGCATCTGGACGAAAAGGTGAGCCAAATACTGCTGTAATGACTGTACGTTCTAATTCGGGGGAAGACGGGTAGTCCATCAGCGGTCGCCGACCCTTCATCTAATGGGAAACTCTCCCATCCCTCACGCTCCCCCTGCCCTCTCCTTTCTCCTTCTTCCTCTTTTCTTCCACCTTTCCTTTACCGTTCTGCCGCCCTCCACATTTTCCATCTCTCTCTCTCTCTCTCTCTCTGTGTTTTTTTTTTTTTTGTTTTTTTTTTTTTGTTGTTCCGCTACTTTTCGGCCATCGCCTCGTCCTCTTCCCATCTTCTTCAATCAATCTCTTTTCGTCTCCCCCCTTCCCCTCCATATCTTCAATTCTCTCTCCCCTCTCCCCTCCATATCTTCAATTCTCTTTTTGTCTTTTGTGAATGTCGAGAGTAGTGGAGCAAGACCCAATGTCCCCAGGAAACGTATCTTGAATCGTGATCTTGTTCTCTATTAATCGAATTCTTGTGAGTTCTCGATGAGTAAAGTGAATGAGGGCGTATTCACACTACTGTAGCTCGATCTTAAATGTATCTGGCCGCATTGACGGCCGGGCCTAGACGTATCTGACCGCAATGACGTCCAGAAATAAGTGAAAAAGTCCCAGTGTGAGTAAAGCCCTAAGGGAAATTCTGTAAGTCATGACACTCTGTATTCGGCGAATAATTGCGCCTCGCGCCATTACATAACACTCTACACGCATCGGGAGCTCATAATCATCCCGGTACATGCAAAATGTTGGACTCCTCCGGATGCACCTGGTCCAGAAAGGCGTCGAAATGTATGTAGGATATCACGTAGTGGCGAGGCCCCTAGTTTGTTATTACTAGATTAAGCAAAGTGGATAATGAAAAGTGTATCACGATATATCTTACTTCATCCGATGAATGGCATGTAGAGACAGACATTGGGCCTCGCTCCACAACTCACCGTAATGAACAAAATGAGAATGAATATCTTGCTAGAACATGGAAAGATACATCGCCATAGTTTTTGTCTTTTGTGCATGTGGTGACTAGTGCAGCGAGGCCCTTTGCTTTCTGCAATTGTTGAGTCCTGAATCTGGACAGAAGTAACCTGTGGAAACGGCATCTAATTCGTGCTGGGGGTTCTGTCGGGCTTCCATGAAAGGCTGTGATATATTGTGACCCATTCTGCTACAGTTGTGATTCGGAGAGAGTGCCTGAGTAGGACTCCCCAACGCAAGGACTTGCAGGTGGATTTTGTGGGATTTTGCGGGGTTTCGTTGAAGGGCTGTGGTATATTGTAATTACTGCTGACTGAGATTAGGGTTTCTCTGTTTTCTTTTGCTTTCCGTTAACAAATCGTACAGCCTGTGTACCTGGCTGGAAAATAATCTGTGATTCTCTTGCACTCACCTATGTACCTGGCTGGTGTCGTCACCATAGCTTGTGGACGCCATATTCTGCACAGAGAGAGAGAGAGAGAGAGAGAGAGAGAGAGAGAGAGAGAGAGAGAGAGAGAGAGAGAGAGAGAGAGAGAAACGTTGGGTGCTTGATGATGTAACACGTGGCACACGTTCGGATAAGCACAAGGAGGGAATCGAGGCGAAGGAGTAGCAGCTGTGAGAGAGAGAGAGAGAGAGAGAGAGAGAGAGAGAGAGAGAGAGAGAGAGAGAGAGAGAGAGAGAGAGAGAGAGAGAGAGAGAGAGGGTGCTTGATGATGCGACACGTGGCACACGTTCGCATAAGCACAAGGAGGAGGGAATGGAGGCGGAGGAGCAGCAGCGAATGGAGAAGGAACAACCAGCGGAGGAGAATGACAGGAAACGGGAAAGGAAGACCAAGGTCTGTTAGTACCAGCCTTGGGTCTCGGGTATACTGTGGCAGCTATCTTAAGCTGCCATCTAGGCAATCAACCCAGGCTGCAGTGCAGTTCCACCTGCCAAATTTCTGTCTTGAAGGCGGAGGCTCAGCAACTATCTTTCATCACAACCTCACATATCCAATCATATCTGTTCAGACAAATAACTATAATGTTCACGGTCGCTGACCCGTTTTCCAGCAGGTGATGCTGCCCACCAATAATAGATGGAGCCTCCCCGCCGGGAGTGCTACATACCGGTGCCTGCTCCTATCAGCACCCCTAGCATCAGTTCGGGTTGTTAAAAAAAAAAAAAAAAAAAAACCAAAGAGGAAGAAAACAAAGAGGGGAAAGAGGAAAAAAAAAAAAAAAAAAAAAAAAAAAAAAAAAAAAAAAAAAAAAAAAAAAAAAAAAAAAAAAAAAACACCGTGAAACATGTCTGCTTGCCAGGCAATTCGTTCTTGGCCAGGCAACAGATAGGGGGTCTCGCTGCACTACTCTCGAAATATGCAAAACGAGAGTGCATCACCGCCAAGATTTTTGTCTTTTGTGCATGTCGAGAGTAGTGCAGCGAGGCCCAGGGTCTCGCTCCACTACACTTGACTCTAGAGTTAGTCGAGTATTGTCAGACTCTGGAAAACATAAAAAAGTCAGACTCAGACTCTGGAAAACATTAAAAAGTCAGACTCTGGAAAACATAAAAATAAGTCGGCCTCGCTGTACTTAGGGCCTAGTTGCACTACTCGCCATCGGCCCCAATTCGTGGCGGATTGGTGGAGAGTGAAAAAAAAGAGAATCATGTCGAACTGGAGGCCTGCTTGCACTTAGGGCCTAGTTGCACTACTCGCCATTCGCCATCCGTCACATTTCGTGGCGGATGGGTGGAGAGTGAAAAAACTGAGAATCGCGTCGAACTCGAGTCCTGGTTGCACTTACTCGCCATTATATTTCTTCTACAGAGAAGTTAATTTTTTTTGTCTACCTGATGTCGACTCGTGAAGCCCTGCACTCTCCAGAAAGCTGTTGTGTGGAGAGGTCCGAGGACCACTCTCCACAAACCGCCGTGCACAGGCGGGGAAACCGAATTCACTCTCCACAACTTGTGTCGACGGTGTGGCGAGCCGTCCGACACATTTTGCATTCGTCAAGTTTGGCGAGTAAGTGCAACCAGGCACCTACTCGCCAAACTTGGCCTATGGAGAGTAGTGCAACTAGGCCCTTACTCCGCACAATATTTCTTCTTCTACAGAAAAAAAAGGTTCAAAAAACATTTGTCTGCCTGATCTGGACTCTTGAAGCCTTCCTTGCACTCTGCAGAAAGTGAAGTTGTTTTGTGGAGAGGTCCAAGGACCACCACCCTCCACAAAACCGAAAACAGTTTCTGGAAGGTGGTGGTCCGCGGAACAACTTGTTTTGTGGACAGGTCCGTGAACCCGCCTGTGAAGCCGTGCACAGGTGGGCAAACCGAAAACACTCGCCACAACAAAGCCGTGCACAGGTGGGCAAACCGAAAACACTCGCCACAACTTGCACAGGCGGGCAAACCGAAAACACTCGCCACAACTTGTGTCGACGGTGTGGCAAGCAGTCTGACACATTTTTCATTCGCCAAATTTGTTTGGCGAGTGAGTGCAACCAGGCGCCTACTCGCCGAACTTGGCATATGGAGAGAGTAGTGCAACCAGCCCCTTACACTGGAGGGTGCTACTGTAGAAAGACACTCCAACAATCAAGAAGACCATCTGGTTTGTCCAGTTCCACAACACGACACCGCCAGCCTAGTCTGTCCACCCAGACTTGTGGCAGACTCGTGGATTTGGGCGCCATTTCAAGACCAGAACGGAGGATCCTAGAGGAAACCGGTGCTGCAGGCTGGGTCACTCTATCTAGAGGGGTCCAGAGTGTGGGTCTGGAGCATTTTCTGACAGCACTAGACACATTTTCGAGCGGTATTTGTAGTGTAAGTTGAGCGAAGCAGAGCTCTCGAATTTTTGAGAGTGGTGTGGTGGAGCGAGATCCGTAGGTACACTGACAGCTGCACAGACAAGTAATATGAGATCGGATCTGCTTGCCAGATGAGATGGGCTCAGATGGCAAATAGGCTTGTAAACGAAGTATGTCTGTTAAAAAAAAGAAAGAAAAAAACGAAGCAGTTTGCAAGCTCACAGAGAGAAAAGGGATGATGAAGGGAAAGTCGAAGCCGTGTGGTGGCATCCAGTCCACATGCCATGACTCACCCCACGTAGTACCACCACCCAGCCCGCGTAGTATCACCCAGTCCCGATAGTATGACCGACCCGACAGTGCCATCCAACCCACTTCGTCTAACCCAGGCCTCATGATGCCATCCTGCCCACATAGTACCACCCAGTTTGCATAGTACGCCCCCACTTAGTGTGACCCAGGCGACATAATGCCATCCTGCCTACATAGTACCACCCAGTCCCCGTAGCACTGGCATTATGCCTACATAGTACCACCCAGTCCCCGTAGCACGTAGTGCGACCGGTTCCACATCGTACCGCCCAACTCGCATCCCACATAGTGCCACTCGTCCGCATGGTATGACCCACCCCAGGTAGTACAACCCACCCCGCATGGTATCACCCAGGCCACATAACACTGCTCGGTCCACATAGTACTACTGGAGGTGCCCAAGGAGGAAGGGGATAGCGGAGCAGGAAGGCAAGGTGGTAGAGAACTCCTCGTCGTCGTCGTCGGAGGTGGCGGGGGAATGGGAAAGACGAGAAGTAGCTGTGCACTGCAGGCCCGTAGTCGTGGCGGGCATCCACCTGTCTCCTTTTGATGGTCCTAGTCTGTCACGCCTTCAGAAGTCGTGGGTCCAGATCCCGTTTAAAGGTGCAGGAGTCTACTGAGTGTCGCAGCATAGGCAGGCAGGCTAGCCGCTCCGGTTTCGTTCTTCGTTTGTTGTCCATTACTTGGGCCACGACTATTTCACGTCCGCTGCAGAGTGTATAGATCAACGGGTCACACTAAGGTTGCATTATCCACTGAGAAGCCAACCCATAACCCTTGGTTGCTATTTTCCAACCTATCCTCTTGTAGTGGTCGTAGTCTGTCACGCCAGAAGTTGTGGGTTCAAATCCCCTTCTTTTTTTTTTTTCCTTGGAGGCATGGTTGAGTGGCTGAAGGCACTGGTTGTTATCTCCTGACATAATATTTCCTTTCAATGGTCCTAATCTGTCACGCAAGAACTCGCAGGTACAAATCCCATGTGTTTTTTGCGGGGAGGTGTGACTGAGTGGCTGAAGCCATTGCTTGCTTAGTATCTCCGGGCCTATCTCTTTTCAATGGTCCTATAGTCTGTCAGGCTAGGTTGTCACAGGTTGAAATGGTCCTATGGTCTTTCTGGGAAGGTGTGGCTGAGTGGCTGAAGGCATTGGTTTTTATCTCCGGACCTATCTCTGGTCAATGGTCCTAGCCTGTCACACGAGAGGTCACGGGTTCAAATCCGGTTTTTTTTTCTCCGGGGAGGTGTGGCTGAGAGGCTGAAGACACTTGTTTGCTACATGGAGTGGAGCACCGCGATTCTTGAGGTGTGTTGAGGTGTTTGAGATGATTTCTGACACTTGCTGTCATTGTTTTGGTGTTGACAGTGCAGGTACATTCTTGAAGTGAAGGAGTTGGAATTCTACAAAAGAAGATCCAGAAGAAGGGAAGGGAAGGGTGATGGTGGTGCCGACGGTGGTGGTGCTTAGTGCTAGCGATGGTGGTATTAGGTGCGATGTCGCACCGGGCTTGGTGTTGAGATCCGTTTCCACTCCATAAGCACAGACAGCAGAGATTTGTCTTTAGCTGTTGCTCTGGCGCCCCTCACTGCCTTGTCTGTGAGGAGAAGATAGATTGTTTTGATTCTTAAGCTTGGTCAGGCTCTTGAGACGCCTCTTGACGCCCCGGCGGAAGTAGCGGCTGCTGTTGTAATGGAGTGTATGACCAAGAAAATTCCCTGTCGCTAACAGGCAAGCCCGAACCAGCCTCGGAAAACAGGCCCTTTGCAGGTTCCTCGCGGGACCAAATTGAAAATGGTCCCACAACCAGGTTTGGTAGGGATGCTGGCCCCGCGTTGGGGTCCGGTAGCGAAAAAGGACTCAGTCTGGTGACTGGCAACTTGAAGCAAGGTTGTGAAATATATGAGTTAATAGTTATATAATAATCTGATTTTTCATCATTTTTGCAAAAACCACTTTTTGGAGGTTTTTCTACGTTCGTCAATCTGTCGTTTGATTGGAAGTTTCGTGGGTCAATGCTAGGTAGTCTTTGAATCACAACACGACTCTTCTGCCGTGGAATGCAAGTTGTAACCGAAGCCCACCTATCAGGCCCTCAACTAAAGCATGCCAAAGTTGCGTGTGTCGCTACGCGCTAACTCCTGTGATCTTTTTTTGCCGTGGCTGCTAGATGATTCGGGGGACTAGATTGTGGTCTGGATGAGATTGTGGTTTGTCAATCAGCTGTTTTCGGGAGTCGGTGAATGTCACTCGTCTCTTTGCGAAGTGAACAGGGTCGGAAGTAGTGGGGGACAAAAGAAAGCAGCAGGGAGGGGAAGAAAACACAAAACTGCTGCCTTGCCCTTGTCTGGACTGTCTTCTTTAACCTGGCTGATCGTCACTGTGTTGCAGGCTGACCCCTCGCTTTCGATGCCTTTCTGACGTTTTCTCTGTCTCGGGAGCAGTAATAAAGCCCCTCCCATGGCAACACCTTTGTATTTGTTCGCCCCCAAACGCGGCAAAAGCTGCGCGAGGCTGTGAAACAGACTTCCCTGCGGTGTGGCGTCAGTCCCGCGTGGGCCATTTTTGTTCCTTTTGCACGGTGTCAGGCAGCCAAAAGAAAACCTGCAACCAACCGGCCTATCTCAGTGGGTGCACTTATAAAACTGCTGAAGTACCGACTTGAATTCCATGAAGATCCCCTCGTCCAACCTGTCTTCGTTAGCTTGGCTGCGTATTGATTCCCTTTCGACGCTCCCTGAACAACGAAGAGAGTGAGAGGCATGAACGGGGAGAAGATGCAAATGCAGCAGTAAGCGGGGAAGAGCTGCACGCCTACGTAGTGTGAGTAGTGTGAGGCTGACTTCCGTATCAGTACTTCACGATCCATTCCCTTCATATCTCGCCCTGTTACTTACCGGAAGCAGAAGCAGAAGCAGAAGCAGAAGCAGAAGCAGAAGCAGAAGCAGAACTTATCGAGCGAGGTAGAGGTCGGAGTTTGGGTTGTTAATAGGGAAGGAAGATCTCTCTCTCTCTCTCTCTCTCTCTCTCTCTCTCTCTCTCTCTCTCTCTCTCTCTCTCTCTCTCTCACGCAGGTGTCTCAGTTGGTCTATCGGTTAGAAAAGTTAGACGCAAACCGGTGGGACAGGGAAGGTGGAGGAGGGGCCGAAGATGGAAAACGGTGGGAAACGGAAAATGGAAGGGGGGGCTTCACAATTTGATCAGAAGGTACGGAGAACGGTATTCCTAGACGAGATTGCTCCACAGGTTACGGTACCCATAATGCAGAGTGCACTTTCCCAATTTGGAAAGGTGGCAAGTATCAAGTTGCTGCACCATCCCCTGAGTGCACTTGTCCCACAAGGGTGCGCTCTGATAGAGTTTTCGAACGAGGAACAAGCAATGCGTGTAGCGGCAACCACTCGCAAGAACCTGTTGATGGTGGGTGGCATGCCTCGTCCTGTCCGTGTGCGCATGGCCTCTAAGTACATGTTCGATACTGCAGAGGTCGAGAGATCGAACCTCCAACAACAACAACAGCAGCAGCAAGCTTCATCGCCGCAGTATGAGCAGCAACAGAAGCAGGAGGACAAGGAGAAGGCAAAGCAGGACGAAGAAAGGCCAAATAAGTGGAGAATGCGCGTGCTGAGTCCGGGCGATCCAAAGATGGAGAAGGCACAGAAAATAAAGGCGGTCAGAGCGAGACAGGCGGCAGAGATGAAGATGCTGCTGGAAAAGCACGAGGAACAAAGGGCTGAGCTTCATAGAAGACAGGAGAACCATTGGGAGGATGAGCACAAGAAACTGGAAATGATTGTCAAAGCAGGCAAACATCATGGTCTGGACGAGTTGCGTTCTTTCTTTGGCATGGGACCACCACAGAAGCTCTGACTCTGAGAGCGCAATATCAACGGATGAAGATCGGCCGTTGCTATGGCGGGAAACGTTTATGGTGTGGGGGGGGGGAGGAGGTGGGGAGCAACAAGAAAAGAAAAGAGGGTAAAAAAGCTGCGAGCATTAAAAAAGGAGGGGAGCAAGCTACCCTAATGATAAAGGGGGAGGAGGGCGATGAGGAGGAGGAGGAGGAGGAGGGCGATGAGGAGGAGGAGGAGGAGGAGGAGGAGGAGGAGAAGGAGGAGGAGGGGGCGTGGAAAGGGGGAGGGCGAAGAGGAGTTACGCTCGGTATGCGGCCTACTCTGAAGCTCTGATTCGGAGCACAATGGATCAAGCTCATCAGAATGGCAGAAAAAAGCGAAGATGATCACAATGGCAAGAGAGATGGGAGCATTGGAAAGGGAGGGGATGGGAGCACTGGAAAGAGAGGGGAGGAAACCCAGGTGACGATGATGGGAATGATGATGAGGACGGAGGAGGGAGGGAGGAGGGGGGAGGAGGAGGAGGAAGAGGAGGAGGGGGCAGGAGGGAGGGAGGA
>BFEA01000015.1:2435440-2454422 GCA_003427395.1 Chara braunii | reverse complement strand
GAGAGAGAGAGAGAGAGAGAGAGAGAGAGAGAGAGAGAGAGAGAGAGAGAGAGAGAGAGAGAGAGAGAGCAAAGCTACTGGCATGCCATAGCATAGCAGCGCTAGGTCGTTTAGAATGATATTGCCGGCCTCATCGGTGCCCCTTCAACAATAGTAGCATGTCATTTTCATTGGCACAGATTACGGGCATCATCTATCGATTGATCGAAATGATTAGAGGAGGTTGATCAATCAATTGATTGACTGATTGATTATTTTTTACTTTAATGGATTTTGTTTTTGCGCCTTCTCATCCTTCTCCTTCTCCACCTCCTCGCCTTCCTTGTCCTCCTCCATCATGGCGACCTCCTCCTCCTCCTCCAACTTATCCTCCTTTTCGCCCTCGACGTCCTCCTCCTGCTCCTGTCTCTCATAGTGCTTAAAAGAAAAGAAAAAGAGAGAATCGTC
Organism: Chara braunii; assembly: GCA_003427395.1. Taxonomy (NCBI): domain Eukaryota; kingdom Viridiplantae; phylum Streptophyta; class Charophyceae; order Charales; family Characeae; genus Chara; species Chara braunii. Next base: position 2,453,975 of record BFEA01000015.1, on the reverse strand, counting down.
ACCGTTGCCGTCACTGTTGTTTGGTTTTTGCCGTTGTCCTTGTGGTTGAGGTCACCACCTTAAGTGTGTGCGACTGCGGTACTTAAACTGACATGCAAACATACGAGTGGACCACAGACCTCATTGACACATGAGGGCAAGAGCTCGGATCGACAGAGAGGCAGACGAGCGACGGGGAGATGAAGGCAACAAGTCAACAAGGCATTGAAGACAAGCGGCAGCAAGTGACGTAGGCTGGTGGTTACGGGGGAGGTAGATGGGCAGGCAAACAACACAAAGCATCGAAGGAAAGAAATGTTAGTAAACAAGAAGCAGCAACAAGAGACTTGACCTGGAGGGCACGCGGGAGGTGCTTCGGCAGACAAACAACATAAGGCTGTGAAAGTAAAAGGCAGGGAGCCAAAAAATAACAAGGCGAAAAAACAGTAGACAAGAAAAGTCCCCAAAAAGAAAGAGCCCCCCCAAAAAACAACTGATGATGAAAGATTGTTTCGCCGGGCTTGCACCGACTCATCAGGGTGCTGAGCCCTTGACAATCTGCAGAATCTCCATATTGATGCTTTGTTGAAAGTGGACCGCAAGCAGGCGACATCACAAGCGGAGCATAGCAGCAGGCAACGACTCAGTGCAGCACTGGCAATTCTGCAGGGGCAATCAACTGTGCGGAACGACAGCGCAAGTAGACGGGTAGCACGGCAACAAGGCAGCGAGCCAGAAAGCATTGCCGCAGAGCGGTTGAGCTACACAAGTGGTTAACGGGGACCCCCACTTTTCGGCCCTGGGTAACGATGAATGATCCTGAAATTAGGGTTTCGGGGTCAATTTGTGTTTTTTTGGAATTTGTTTTTTTGCCTGCTTTTGTTTTAGGACAAGCTTGTTGTGTGTCAAATTTGGTGTCATTTGGGTTATTAGAATTTGTGTTGTTAATCATCCTGAAAATCCTGAAATTTTGATGAAGTTGTTGTTTGGCAAAATTGCCTGAAAATGCACTTTTGAGTTGCTGTTTTATGTGTTTTTATTTATTTATTTTTGGTATTTTTTTTATAATATGCTAGTAAGAAGTGCACTCTATAGATTGGTGTGAAGTTTGCTTTCGGCCCTGGGTAACGATGAATGATCCTAGAAATTAGGGTTTCGGTTAACCTTTTCTCCATGGCACAGAAGTGGAGTGGAAGGGAAGACAACTCATGCGGACAGGCAGCAAGGCGACAGCGCACTGAAGCACAAGGCGACACCAAGAACACACACACCAGCTGCAAAGAACAAGATGGAAAGCAAGCGAAATGGGCAGCAAGGCTGCACTGGAGTGTAGACAAGGCAGTCCACACACATCCAGTACGGATGAAAGCAGTACATCACTTGCTCGCACCACACATAAACCCCACAGACTGTGGGTTCTCGCCATCTGCTGGGCCGGAAAGTCACTCCAATGAACATCCTCATCACCTGCAAGCTACACAGACATCTCGGACTGAGCGTGCCCCCTGATAATGCTTCACGCACTCCAATTGAGGGTCGGACTACGATATGGCACTGCTTTCATGTGCTCGCTTGGACACGCAAACAATACTTGAAAAAATAAGAGAAGAAAGACGTACATAAAACTGGTTGTGCGTATGTATGCTTGTGTGTGATCCATTTACTGTCCCTCCATAGGGACGGCCCGGATGGAGTAGTGTCCTGGGGCACCAGGCTGAATGGACTGGTACCCCAGCGGCTCTGTGCACGCATACAAATAGACACATACAAAATATACATGAACAAAACAGAGACAGGAGGCAGTCAACGAAGTTAAGAGTCCTAAACCACTAGTACCTTTATCGGTTCGGAAAATAGCGGGCCTCCGATCTTTCAGGAGGCTGAAACGAAACGACGACAACTGATTAGATTTACCAATGACAGTCGTTGTCGGCCCAACCTCCAAGGGCGTAGTTGCACTACTCTCCATAGGCCAAGTTTGGCGAGTAGGTGCCCGGTTGCACTTACTCGCCAAACTTGACGAATGCAAAATGTGTCAGATGGCTCGCCACACCGTCGACACAAGTTGTGGAGAGTGAATTCGGTTTTCCCGCCTGTGCACGGCGGTTTGTGGAGAGTGGTTCTCGGATCTCTCAACAAAACAGCCTTCTGGAAAGTGCAGGGCTTCACGAGTCGACATCAGGTAGACAAAAAAAATTAACTTATGTGTAGAAGAAATATAATGGCGAGTAAGTGCAACTAGGACTCGAGTTCGACGAGATTCTCAGTTTTTTCACTCTCCACGAAATGTGACGGATGGCGAGTAGTGCAACTAGGTCCAAGGAGTTGGCGTTCTCCCTCATTTCTGAAGCGACAAAGTGTACTAGTGCTTTAAGACCTATTGTAGCACGATGCACATCCAACCAGGAAAACTGCTTAGACCACAAACCATTTTCAGCGGATGAAGACTTTTCAGAAAAGACGATCAAGGTGTGATAAGGGGTTTCGGCCTTTGTGCGGACGTCGCACGAAGTTACAATCTCATCGGGGTGTGCATGGGTTAAACCCCCAGTACTTCCTTGAGTCGTGCCCGTTAACGCGCCACGTTTTTCGGAAATGTACGGGCTACTACAGGAGCGCCTAAATTCATCCGAGTAGAAACGTTTCTACTCTTTTTTTTTCTGCGGTCGATAGTTGGGTCAAGTACTGGTGGTTTAAGTAAGTAAATAGGAAACCACCTATCAAGCTTCACATCATAAACCCTTTTTCACAACAAATCATTTGCAAGGTTACTAGTCCGGGACTTAAACTAGCATGCCAATATAGGAGCAGACCACTTATTACCTCATTGAACGCATCATTGACGGTCGAAAGAGAGATCGTGAGTAGAGAGTGAAGGTAGACAAACAACGTAGGGGCAAAGGATGGGAGGGCAACAAGGTATTGATGAAAAGCGGCAGCACGGGAAAGGGTGGAGAGTACAGGGGAGGTGGGTCGGTAGATTAACAACACAAAGTCACAAAGAAGAAGAAGGCGAGCCAAAAAACAACTAGGAGCAATAGAAGACATGGGGTGGAGGAGGGCACAAGGAGGTACGTTGGGCAGACGAATAAAATAAGGCAGTGAAGCAACGGCAACAAGTCGAAAGGGAATAAGGCAAAAGAACAACAAACAAAAGAAGTACAAGTCCTCAAAAAAAGACAGAGCAAAAGAAACAACAATTGATGATGAAAGATTGTTTTGTTCAAATTGCACCGACGCATCAGAAGACAGAACCCTAGATAATATGTGGAATGTGTATATCGATGATTTAACTTTGTCTCTTGTTGAAGCAGACCACCAGCAGGCAACATGACAAGTGGGAACATAGCAGTAGGCAAGGAGTACCCCATGGAATGTCCTTGCATTATAATAGATCAGGAGACTGGCTCCCCCCGCTATTAACGAGATTGACCCCCTTACATGGATAGAAAATCGGTCATGGACCCTTCCCAGGGGAAAGACCAACAATCCAGAGGAGGAGCAACCTATCGACAGGAAGGCAGCTAGATCGGACCTGATCAAAGATCCTTTTTGGATCTATCTCCCTACTGAGGACATGGAGGAGACTACCACTACCAGATAAGATATCCCCAAACATATGGGAAGAGATATGCCAACAGTCAATCTTCAACAATAAGTGGATTAGAGATGATCAAGGATACATGTTAAGTTGCAAAGAATCGTCATTGCAACGTTGAAACAAGAGAGGTATAATCAGGATCAATGACATCTGGAACAAGGAGACTAACGATTGGATAGAATATAAAGACATATTGTACAAGCTAAGATATTGTCTATACCTTGTTTTGTAAGTTGTCAAGGGACGCTGGAACCGGTTTCCAGCAGGTGCAGCTCCCCACCAATGGAAAGGACCCGCTCCCCAAGTGTTAGTGGTGTCTGCCTTTATCAGCATCACTAACATTGTAGGGGGGTTTTGGTTATTAAAAAAAAAAATAATAAAAAATAATAATAATAAAAAATTGTCGCCATTTAGAGGCAGCTCTTGAATAAATAATTGAGCTTATCCCAGTATAATGGATCAAAATCCTCAGAAGAGGCCCAGTGAAAAAAATTAATGATTGGGTAGCACTGAAAGATAACAAGGAAAAAAAAAAAGAGGAAATTGTAGGTAATGTCGTTCATAAGGAACCCAATAGTATCAGGAGGGCTTTCCCCATTAAAAAAAAAAAAAAAAAAAAAAAAAAAAAAGTTCTGATTCGGATTTGCAATCTCTCAGGGGAAAACAGTTAAACTCTCAATACACAAATTCAAGCCAGATGTGTAAAAGCTTAACAAATTTTTAGAATCAGAGTCCTACCAGTCAATAGTGGATGGATGGTCTTCCGACTACAAAACCCTATCTCTCTCCTGCCATTGGACCCTGCAAGTTGGAAATGGGGGTTACAAGCAAAAAGGAAAAGGCACTACGACAAATATTTCCATACTCTCACTGTTAAATCAAGCTACAGAACGCTAAAACCCCTACGAAATCTGGTTGATAGAGTAGGTGGATGAAACATCTCAATATCAACAAAGAAGAGTTAAAAAATTTCATATGGTTTGGTAAAAAATAACTAAGCCAACCAAAGTAGCATCCCTACAGTGGCAAATAGAACACAGATGTTTCCCCGCCAATCACTGGATAATGGACAAAACAGCACTAGATAAGAAAGGAATTGTCCAACCCTTGTATAAATTTTGTAAAACTGTTTTCCTAAGTAGGTTGATCCCTAAAACAATTGAACACATTTTTCTATAATGTCCGGGATTTGTGTGGTTGTGGAGATGGTGGAACTCTCGAGAGACTAATGAAAGATGGCTATGGGGATGGAAGCCCCTCCTCTTGGAAGTTCGGGGGACTGATAAGCATAACGAATTCACCAATAGTTTATTCATTATAGCAAGAAGAGTCATACTCTGGGTCATATGGCGCAGAAGGTGCACACATGAATGGGAAGGAGTTAGGCTCGATGACCCATAATTCACAGAAAGCGTCAAAGTCAAAAAACAATTGAATATCATTAGGCAATGGGAGCTTACAAAAAAGAAGATTCAAGATTTATTCAACAAACAAAAAAAATAATTAAACACATACAAACCTTCAACACTAACCGGTTTGGAGGGAAACAGGGAGGCAAAATTGAAAAGTTGTGTGGAAAGGGCCGGCAGAAGGCACCGAGGGAGAAATCATAAGAAACTACAAAATTTGTTTTGAGGATTGGTGCATAATAGAATCTACAATTCTCTTGAAACCACTCATGGACCTCCCAGGCTGTGGTTCCAATTTCGTGGTTTGGACAGGGAGTTACAGAATAACCATGTTTGCAGATGCTATCTTGAAATAGTTAAAATGCGCTAGGTTAAAAGGTTATTTATAGAGTCCAGCGAAGGGTAAAGAGGCCCAAAGGTTACAATATACTCGTAACTTTTTCATCATTGATTGGTTATTAATACTTATTATGCTCCAAGTTGTTCGTTCGGGACGTTGGAAAGTGTTAGGGCTACATGCTGTGTTGGCGTCTATTATCATGTGAAGAGGCACTTGAGGAGCCTGAGAGTCCCTATCAAGCATTCATGAGGGACGCTGGGTCTGGATCCCGATATGCGATGAGTTACCAGATCTGCAAATGTATCTTAGGGGATGTTGGAGTTGCTTTTCAGCAGGTGAATCTCCCCACCATTGTTACCAATAGATTGGAGGCCTCTATAGTATAGGTAGGAGTGTATGTTCTTATCATCACTCGTACTTGTTGACGTAGGTGGATTGTTAAAAAAAAAAAAAAAAAAAAAAAAAACAGCAGGCAAGGAGTCAGCAAAGCACCAGGAAATGTTATCGTAGCAACCCATCCGGCCAACGTGAAGCACTGTAACAAGACAACGAAGGATAAAAAAGTGTGGCAAAGCGGTCAAACTGCACACCACACGAGCGAAGTGGAAAAGAAGAAAAACTGCGTGGATGGGGAGCAACGCATCAACATGATGAAACACAAGATAATACCAACAACATAACTGAACTACATTGCAATATCAACTGCAAAGAACTCACGTGAAGCAAGTCGGAAGGGCATCAAGGCAACAACGAAAGCATAGACAAGGCAGTCCAAAGCAGTACATCTTCTCCGCACACCACTAGGGAACCCCACAGACTGGCAGTTTTCATCACCCGCTAACCCGGACAGTCACTCTAACAAACATTTTTTATCACCCCTAGAATTTACAAACATCATAAGCCGACTGGGCCCCTAATAGTCCTACAGGCAGTTAAAAGGACGATTATCCTACTGTTTGGCACTCCTTCGAGGTATTCACTTGGACACACGAAAACAAAAGGAAGAAAAACACGTAAAGTTGATTGTGTGTTCGCGGAGGAAGGGGGGGGGAAAGGGCAGAGAGAGGGGGAGAGTGTGTGTGTATGTGAGAGAGAGAGAGAGTCTCTGAGCTTGATTTCTTTTATTTTTCCCTCCTCGTCATCATCTTCTGTAGTTCCGAATCCGTTTCCGGAAAAAAAAAAGAAATAAACCTTTTCTTTGTTATTCCACGTTGCAATCCACGCCCGATGTTCTCCGCGTAGATTGATTGGTTCATTGATTGCCGATCTCCGCCTGCTGCATTGTTGAAGATTTTTTCCCTTCGTTTTTTTTTGGGCATGTTGCATGGTTGGCACAATTAAGTAATTGGTTAATTAAATAATCCAAATCGTATTCATTGACATGTCGTAGGAAATAGTGCTACATGGTGGGCATGCGTCTCTTCCTCTTCTTCATCCTCCATCATACCCTCCTCTTCCTCCTACATTATAGCCACCCCCTCCTCCTTCCCCTCCATTGTAACTTTCATGTCCTCCTCGTCCATAACAATGTCCTCCTCCTCCTTCCCCTCATCTTCCTCCTATATCGTAGCCTCCTCCTCTTCCTCCCCTGTTGTAGCCTCTTATCCTTCCTACATCACAACTTTCTCCTCCTCCTCCTCCTCCAGTTTACCTTATTCCTAGTCCTATTGCCTTCTCCTGTATCGTAGCCTCCCTCGCCTTTTCCTCCGTCCCCTTCATTATAGCAACTTCCTCCTTTTCCTCCTCTTTTGTTTTTCTCACACTTCTTAAATCCTCTTCCTCCTACTCCTCCTTCATCCTCCTTGTATAGCAACTCTCTTCTTTTCCTCTTCCTTTGTCCTCCTCATAGTTCTCAAATCCTCCTCCTTCTCCTCCTCCTCCATCCTCCTTGTATTTCCTTCTGCTCCATCTCAACCATTCCCTCTCCTGTCGTAGGCTTTCCCTCCTCCAATGTGGCTTTCTCGTCATCTTCACTGTTATTCTCCTCATGGCTGTCATCGTGATTGCTATCATTTAGAAGAAGAAAATTTTGTAATTGTCGTCATGTGTCATTATCGTTATACGTAAGACTGAAATCCCCCCCGAATACAACCATAATCAAGCAACTTATGTAGAGACTGCACCAGAAGGCAGAAAATGTTTCTTAAGCCACCAGTCCCCCCGACGTCAGAAACCTTGGGGGTACCGGTAGTCCCCCTGACGTCAGAGACCTCAGGGGTACCGGTACTATAGAGTGGAAAACCGGTCGGGCCTGAAAAAATAAAATTTGCGGAAATGCACCAAATCGTCGCAGCGAATATTTGACGGTTAAAATGATTTTTTTTTCCTAATATTTTTCCCTGAAAGATCACGACCTAATCTACAGACCCTCAAATTTGCAGATCTTTTGATGAATTTCTTTGAGCACAAAAAATCGGCAAAGTTGCCGCTTGCAAATGGCGGGATTGGACCCGTCGGTGACGAACGGTGGTCGCCGCCCCTCCATACAACCCGGGCCTAGCTCACCAGGCCGAGGGGTTTCGGCTGGGGGTAGGACTGACGGTAATAATTAAATATATAGTAAAAGGCCAAAAACTAGATCAGTTTAGATCATATGTAGGGATTACACCAGAAACCATAAAATTTTCCTTAAAATAAAGGATCAGGTACAAACGGAGTAAGCCTACACCCCTACTGGCAATCCCAAGTAACGGTCATCTGATACCCAAAGACACAGTCAACCCCTACAAACTGCGACTAACCAAATTTTAGGAGCGACTCGCCACTATCCCTAGACCTTTCAAACTACACTGAACCGGGCCCCAACACCACTTGCCTAAACCAGCCAAAATTTGACACACCACATGACAGAAACTATGGCCACACTAGCACACTAACACCAAAAGTTGAGTGCCAAGTACCATCCTAACTCGCTCGCGACATTCGAATCACAAAGTCCTCTCTTGATTTGGGGCATGAAAAATTTCATTTCGATTCTTATTCATTTCCATATGTGCGAATATAATTTGCCTTCACCTTTATTGGAAGGACTTTAGTTGTATCCCTAAAGTTTATAATTATAATTTTTTTTTTTTCGAATTCATCATTAAACGTTGCTTATTTTTGTTATGTTTCTACTTTTTCGCATCATACGTCGCTATGTATTATCCTCCAGATTACATTGAACTATAAAACCCTTTAATTCACGTTTCTTCCATCTTCGCAAAACTCGAATGTGGTATAGGAGATCTCACTCTCGACTTACTGTATTCTTTTGTTATTATCTTTGGTTGTAATTCTTCGACTATGTTACTGCACTATAGATTACATCATCAATTTAAAGTTCAACTTCGCCTCCTTTCTTCTGACTGCTTTATCCTGTTTAGAAAGCTGATTTTTTTTTTATCTGACTATTAAAGGAGACACCTCCCATTATAGTCAGATAAAAAAATATGGATAAAAATTACTAATTGATCGCTTTCCACTTCGCCATAATGAAAACAGTAAAAAAAAATTTCGAATCTCATGTCATATGCGTCTTATAAAGGGATGAAATCATACGTAGAAAAATTGTAGTGTACCTGCTTTGTAGAGTATATCACCAACCTAAACCATCACTCACCTCGACGTCAAAAACCTTGGGGGATCGGTAGCGCCGTTATATGAGGGGGACCGGTAGCATAGAGTGGAAAACCGGTTGAATGAAAAACATGGAATTTGCGTTAGAAATTAAAAATTTATCGAATCGATATGACGATTATTTCACAGTTAGTGTGTTTTAATTTTTTTCTTGATATTTTTCATCGAAAGATCACAAATTAATCTACTAACCCTCAAATTTTCAGAATTTTTGAAGACTTTCTATGAGCACGAAAAATCGTAAAAGTTGCAACTTTCAAATAATGGGATTGGACGGTCGCCTCCCCTCTTTAGAACCCGACCCTAACTCACAGGGCCGAGGGTTTTCGACTGGTGGGGGAAAGTGGGGGCTTAAAGTTCAACTTCGTCCTCTTTCTTCCTTCTCCTTTTGCCTGTTTAGAAAGTTGAAAAAGTTTTATATTTAAATTGTTAAAGCAAATAAAAAAGTTTGTACAAAAAGTCATTGACTAATGACTTTCCACTTTGCCACAGTCAAAATAGTAAAAACTTCTTTCAAAGTTTATACCATATGCGTCTTATAAGGAGACGAAATCATACACAAAAAGTTATGGTGTACTACCAATGATCTTAATAGTACATCCTAACTACAAATGCCTAACTCTCATTTGTGTATAATAACGCCCCGCATGACGGGGATGCATTGTCGTGTAGGTTGCGCAAGTCCTAAAACAGGCAGCAGGTGCAACCGCGAGCACTAAGTCAATGCCACTGGCTGAGCCCCCCTCTTGTTGGGCTGCTCTTCACTATCTCTCCGTAATGGTATACATTTTTTTTCCATAAATCGTCACCTAAGATGGTGACTACCAAAATCTATGAGGATCGTTGGGTAATACACCAGCCAAAACTAGTCGGGCTCAAACTGCTATGTCTTTCATATTTATTTTACAATTGTAAATCACATTTGAAAAAAAATCAAAAATATTTTATTCGTCCTTGCCACAATCTCAACTTTTTTTTCTTTTTTTTTTTCCTCCTTCGGTTCTTCATGTTCCTTCTCCCCTTCGTTTATGTTCCTCTCTTTCCCTTTTTTTTTCTTTCGTTTTCTCTCTATTTTTGTCCTTCATCCACTCTAGATTTGCATGGATGTTGAATAATGACTGACCAGACTTTTCTATCTAATATTAAAGGAAGGATAGGGTATTAGAAGTTGTTTTCTCTTGGCCCAACGAAAAAAAGGTCCTCGTGGGGTCTGATTTTTCACGCACTCTCGTTTCGAGTCTCTTCTGCTTTTCGCTTGGTTGCGGGATCAAGCATAAATGTGTAGAGGCGCAAGCGGGTTGCCAGCGTAGGGCAAATCGGGGAAGAATTTTCCCGCATGCTCGATTTTCAATTTGGACTATTCGAGGTAAAACTTTCCCACATGTTGGAATACAAACACATAGCACCCTAAAAAAAACTGAACATCTTCCCGAAAAGAAAAGAAAAAAAGGGAAGATTTCATAATTGGATTTTCTTTGGCAGGTCGTTACTCATGGCGTACTCTCTCTCTCTCTCTCTCTCTCTCTCTCTCTCTCTCTCTCTCTCTCTCTCTCTCTGGCGCCTCTTTTCGTTTTTTTGTTAAGTCATGGACTGGTTTCTTCAGCCCTTTTTTTATGTGTAGGTGCTTTATATGATCGATATAAAACCCGACTTGTTAAATAACAGTTTGTTTTTTTTTTTTTTTTTTTTTNTTTTTTTTTTTTTTTTTTTTTTTTTTTTAATGTTATCGTATTCTCTTTTTCTTTTCTTTCTTTTCTTTTTCCTCCTTATTTTGTGTTTCTTTCAACAACAGCTCTGGGAATTGGATGTCCGGTAGTCCGAGCCTCGACACGGATCCGCCTACCGGTCGGCCGAGGCTCGGACTTGATAGCTGGGCTAAGTACTGGTGGTTTAATGTATGTTATAAGTTGATTTATGGGTTTGCCGATATGTCCATCAAAATTGACATAATATCCCAACAAACGCTGAGTATCAGCAGAGACAGCTATTTGGAAGCCCCAATGGACTGGGGAAGGGCAGTGAGATGGCACCAACAAGACTGTCTTTTGCCAATTAATTTTGGCTTCGGATACTGTAGTGTGTTTTAACCAGAGTGATAAAAACACTGCTTCTTTGAATGGTGTCGTTGTTGTTGTTTATTTTTTTATTTTTTTATTTTTTATTTTAATTTGGACCATTTCTCGATTTATGCATGTCATCCTAGCGCAGGGGCCATGCTAATCTTCTCTGTATCGTTCCAATTTTAGCGGATGTCCCGAAGGACATGTGTCGGACATTTTCCTGTCCGGCCCTCCGCCCAAAAACAATTTCAGCGAAGTCCTTGCAGGATGGTCCTTGTAGTTGTTTTTCCATTTTTGGAAAATTGCATCTGTACCCCATTTAGAGATGGCATACCCGCTATGCCCACTCCTGGGGCATGGTCCCACTAGCAACTGGATAGGATAGAAAAGAGTTTGTGTGGCAGCTGAGTGACCCAAATCCTGCCGTGCAGTACTGGTGATCCCACGGTCAGTATTTTACATGTATTACCCGAAAAAGTAAGGAGATCTTGGTTCCCCTGCTCCTCTCCTTGACACTGGGCATTCCTGTGCAAAGGAAGCTTCCCGCCAAAATCTTCTCAATCCGTTGGGGGCATGGCCAACCCCAAAAGAGAGCGGGGTCGGCCATAGGCCCACTGGATATAATATTTTCAGCATTTTGCTTCTTGTTGTGCAATTATCTCATTGGGTGGAGCCCTCCTTCAATCACGGAGCATATGGAGGGAGTCAGAATCACTGCTGACAGAAGTTTGAGTTTATTCCAGAAAATGTGGCAGTTGCTTTCTGCACTGTCGTTGCAATGACCACCATCAGATCATTGGTGATCTGATCGCTGGGAAGCACTCTGCCGTGATTTCCGGTGGGAGGTCTCTGTTTTTTTTTTTTTTTTGCCTTTCTCCTGTTTTCTCAGCCCAGAAATTCGTAATGAACCTGTCAGCCCGCTGCCACTCAGTGTCACACTGGATCGGCCACACTCCTATCCTACTGCTAATGGGACCACACCCCTGGAGCATGGAGGGAGATCCCACTACCATGTAGTTGGATTAGTGTGACGTGTGTGGGACGGGTGGGGCACGGGTGAGTGGCAGCGTAAAATAGGTAAAATAAAAACGAAAAACCATATCTTGACAAAACAAATGAAGAGAGAACTGCGAAAAAAGCGAAGGAAGTGCACTTCCCACGGATCCTGTCTCATCCAGGCAGCGTGTCAGATGTCAGGGTATGATTCATTGACCATGGATGTGGCAGTCAAGATGACTGCATGTGAGCGTTCGAGAGGACCATATTCGTTTACAGTAGTCTGAGCCTTCCTTGAAATGGGCCACAGAGCACTCTGGTCCTTCTCTCTGACAGATGTCAGACTAACTCTATGCCATATTTGATGTAGGTGAGGGGATCGAATCCTCCCAGAACACCTCCCACATTGTCGATTTTGGCCTCTCCTCCATGCATGGGCCACAAACCAAAGGTGTGTGGAAGGTGTGTGAAAATCATCACGAAAAAAAACGTTATGATTTTCACTCATGTTGGGGACCCCTACACGGCCTACTCAACAAAATAAAAAGAAAGACCAGCCAATGGGGCCCGCAAAAATACATATATGACCCCCCACTCAAATTTAAGAAACACCACACCGCCGATCACCGTTCCGATCAGCGGTTCTTCGGAGTCACACACCCTCTCCACTAATCAACATACATCGGTAGTGGGATCTCCCTGTCCCATTAGCAGTAGGATAGGAGTGTGGCCGATCCAGTGTGACACTGAGTGGCAGCGGGCTGACAGGTTCATTACGAATTTATTATTATTATTATTATTATTATTATTTTTTTGTGGTCCGATGGACCACGGATCAGATATTAAATTGATCAGAACAGATACTACACTTGATCTTGGCCAAAAGGCCGAGAAAATTTCTGGGCTGAGAAAACAGGAGAAAGGCAAAAAAAAAAAAAGAAACAGAGACCTCCCACCGGAAATCACGGCAGAGTGCTTCCCAGCCATCAGATCACCAATGATCTGATGGTGGTGGTTGCATCAACAGTGAACGAAGTAACCGCCACATTTTCTGGAATAAACTCGACTTCTGTCCGCAGTGATCCTGACTCCCTCCATATGCTCCGTGATTGAAGGAGGGCTCCACCCAATGAGATAATTGCACAACAGCAAGCAAAATACTGAAAATCGTTTTTTTTTTTTTTTTGGAAACCACCAGTACTTCCTCGAGTAGTGCCCGTAACGCACCACGATTTTAGGAAACGTACGGGCTACTACAGGAGCGCCCAAATTCATCCCACTAGAAACATTTCTACTCTTTTTTTTTCCGCGGCCGATAGCTGGGCCAAGTACTGGTAGTTTAAAGTTTCTTACAAGACAAAACCAATGGGACGAGGCCGGGGACCTCACGATTCATATCCTGGCAGCCTCAGCCAGTTTCGCTTTCGAGCCAAGCTTGCAGACCCTCTCTCAGCTTTCGATATCTCCATTCTACTGCTGCAAACCGGGTCCAGCGTCCCAAAAAGAAAACTTTCCAAAAAAAGTTAAACTTGAAGCACATGTAAAAAGGGACTGCCGTTGCAGTCAATAGCAGCTAGCCATACAACTCTCTCCTCTCTATGATTCAGCCTTTTTGACAAAGTGAGCCCAAAGCCCCGTACTCTTCATGCCCAATGAGAGAAGGTCCTTGCTGACACAGAAAAGACGCTTCTGTCAAGGAAAAACTTCCTATCCATATAAATCTCTTCGATGTGGCTTTAACCGCCGTGAGATAGCAAGTTTCCTGTCCAAAGTTACTGCTGCCAGTTGGTTCCCTCTCGCCCGCGTTTTAAAAAACCAGGAGAACCCTTTCTTTTTGCTTTTGAAACATTTCTGCCAATCTGCCATTATCTGCAGTCTGATGTTTGTACAGATTCGAGCCTGTTGCTCCGGCAAAGGAACTTTCGTATTTAACAAGACTACAGAATTTGTTGCTCTCCAAATTTCCTGAAACAGAACGCTTCTGCAAACCATTGCGATGTATCCCCAGCCCTCCCTAAGCAGTGTGTCCTTTTTTTTTTTTTTTTTAAACGCAGTCCCCTCAGTGCTAACGATGCTGTTGGAAGCAGACATAGCTAGCACCTAGGGAGAGGCTCCATCTATTGGTGGGGAGCTTCACCTGCTGGAAAACGGGTCCAGCGTCCCATACATAGTATGAGCCCAATATGATACAAAGAATGATCGTAGGAGGATGTCTGGAAAATGCCTCCCTAAGCAGTGTGTCCTCCTTTGACAAGATACCATAAAGTAACCAATCATCCGTCCAAGGCCACAAACCTCCTGTCACCAAATCCCAATGTTTGATCCACCAAATCCATACTTCATCTACTGAAGGGCAGAATAACCCCAGGTGAGCATTGGATTCCCATCCCCATTCGCACCGTTTGCAAGTAATAGAGATGTTCATGCCCTTCTGAGACAGCCAGAGTGCTGAGGCTGTCACCAATAGTGATTGAAGCCATAGCAAGCTCGCATCTTTCTGAGAGGGCATCAGCTGTAATCCTTTCCATAATGACCGCCAGTCTTGTTGCGTTTGCTGACTGCTCTTTATCTTCATCAGTCTTTTGTAAGCAAGTCCTGTAGGAGTTTTCTTTTTTCCTGAAGTACTCTTACTCCTACGTTTGGTCTATACTGTATCAGCGCAACTGACTCCCTTTTCTGACCATTTTGGGGGGACCACCCTTTTCTGACCGTTTTGGGGGGACCACCCCTTACTCTTTGGTTCTATTCTGAACGAGGAAGCCGGTCCCAGGAGTCTTGCGTGTTTGCCATCTCCGCTCAGCAACACTCTGGCCTCCGGCCGGTCCTTGATATCGGGAACTTTTTTTTCTTTTTTCTTTTTGGGTGATATCGGGAACTGTGCTCTCTGATGCACGAATTAGATTAATTTGTTTGTCTTGTCTCTGCCCCAAAAGCCCTGGCAGCCTCCATTCTTTTCTTCTACCCTCTGCCCCGAGGCCAGGTCCGGCCCCAACACCCTCCATACATGCAGTGGGCCTATGGCCGACCCCACCCTCTTTTGGGGTTGGCCATACCCCCAACCGACTGAAAAGATTTTGGCGGGAAGCTTTCTTTGCACGGGCATGCCCAGTGTTAAGCAGAGGAGGAGGGGAACCAAGATCTCCTTACTTTTTCGGGTAATACACCTAAAAAACACTGTCCGTGGGATCACGAGTACTGCACGGCAGGATTCGGGTCACTAATATGCCCCACATACTCGTTTCTATCCTCTATCCCGTTGCTAGTGGGACCATGCTCCTGGTGGCCGGCTTGCATCTTTACCCGGTGCTAGGTCCCACGTGCACGGATTAGGAGATTTGGGCCGTTGATCTTTGCTATCTACGGTCTCTATCTCTTGATTCGCGCAAGTGGGACCTAGCCCCCGGGAAGTGGTGTGTTCGAATTATTCGCATACCCAGAGGGCGGAGGCGGGCCAAGACAAGATTCTTACCGCTAAATTGCAAATTGCACCCGGCGGCATGCTCAAATTACGTGCATACCCAATTTTGTGCTCCCCAACCGAAGGGCCTGTGGGATCGGGTACGCCTATGGGTCGGCGCATGGGAAAGCTGGACACGGCGTGGGGGGGGTGTATAGATGCATTTGGGCGCCGGACTGGGTATAGCCGGTATTCGCATCTTTTAAAGGGACACAGATGCAATTTTCCCTTTTCGTTTTGGTTCTGTTCATCCGGTTCCAGCTCCATCTGGGACGAGCTCCCACTACAGTAGCACAGACGAGTGGATTCAACGCCTGAATCTGGGCATGTTCCGGACAGATGCAGAAAACCGTGATGGATCCTTCTCTGCATCTCCGTTTAGAACCCATCCAGATTCAAGTTCTTGATCCGATCCAGTTTGCTACTGGGACCTCAACTCTGGACTCGAACTCAGCTGCTCATGGGTGTGCCAACTGCCAACAGAAATAGGCCCGTTGGTCTGACATCGGTTTCATGATGGCTATTACTCATATCCCGTTGATGGGTCTCGTAATACCCTTGCCACGTGTACGCGTTGAGAGGTTCGAGATCACGTGATCGTTGGCGCGCAGGGAGATCGTCGGACATCCTCAGCGTCGGGATTTGCCGTCATCGGGCCGGATCGAGGTAACTTGCCCGCGCATCCCTACTACCCAATTCTCTCCATCTTCACTAGCTCCTGCTGCGGCACTTGTGCCCCTGTGATGATACCTCCTCCTCCTCCTCCTCCTGCTGCTGCTGCTGCTCTGTCGTGTCAATCTCCTTGCCATCCAGACAAGCGTCCAGGTCGATCCCGATGAGATCCCGATGTGCCTGCCACGGGGGACGGCGTAGCCCTGCGCCTGCCCTGAGATCTGTTCTTCTTCTGCCTCCTCCTCCTCCTCCTGCTGCTCACATCCTCCTCCTTTTCCTCCTCCTCCTGCTGCTCACATCCTTCTCCTTTTCCTCCTCCTCCTCCTCCTCCTACTGATCCCGCTCGTCCATGATTTCTACTGATACCGACAAAAGAAAAGAGAAAGGGAAAAAGTATGGTCCAGTCTCCAAGTCTATCCCGATGTGTCTGCCCAATCCCGATCCCGACGTGCCTGCACCTCCTCACCTACGCCGATCTGGACGTGTCGAACCCATTGCACTTGGATTCTCCTCGTTTCCTTACTTCTTCCCCCTCCTCCTCCTCCTCCTCCTGCCGCCACATCGGATAATGGAACCCTGTACCCGCCGTACCCCAAGTTAAGGACGCCCTTCTTTCTTCGTCCTTTTAAAAAAAAATAAAAATAAAATTTAAATACAAAAAACCGCCCGAGCTAATGCTAGGGGTGCTGATAGGAGCAGACACCACTATGTAGCACTCCCGGCGGGGAGGCTCCATCTATTATTGGTGGGCAGCAACACCTGGTGGAAAGTGGGTCCAGCGTCCCTGAATCATCTATTACTGATTTTTTTTTTTTTTTTTCTATTACTGATGACATTCATGGTGCTGAACAGACATGTGTTTGTAGTATATGCGCCGACATTTACTGATTTACTGTTGCGCAGGGTCTGGCTTCATCGATAATCCCAGTCAAACCCCACCCCGGTAGGCACTTCCTTCTTAATGGTGGGCTACTCCGGTCTTGCTACTCCTGCCACGTGGCGCAGACAAGGGCCGTCCATTCATGCTGGGGACGAATAAAATAAAATAAAGTAAACAAGTAAATAGAGTAAAGGAAATTATGATAACAGAAACCGGCCATATGTATATGTATAGCCGCCGCTCAACCTACATCGACGTGGGCGGCCTTGTACGCAAGAGGTTCTGAACAGGGGAGTTGTAAGTAAGAAGATAAAAAAAACGAATTGATATTAAGATAAACAATGAATTGATATCTTTTTTGTTTCCTTTTGTTTTTTCGCTTTTGCGTTCTGATAACTTTGTGACAATATATATATACATCGGTGTTCTGGTGTTCGTTTTCCTCTTTTCTTTTTCTATGACGGGATGCTAACTCCTGTCCCGACGGAACTGCCACGTCACCACGAGCAGAACCGTCTTCGGAATGCGATTTCTACTTGCGAAAAATCAATAACATCCTCCTCAGCAGCTCCTCCTCCTCCTCCTCAGCTTCTCCTCCTCCTTCTCCTCCTCCTCCTCCTCCTCCTCCTCCTCCCCGCTCCCTCTTTCTCCCCCTCTTCTTCTTCTTCTTCGTCCTCGACCTCACATCCATCTCCTCCCCCTCCTCCCCCTCCTCCCCCTGCACTCCTCCATCCATGGACCCCCCCCAAATCCACCTCATCCACCTTCTCCACCTCGTCGTCCTCCTCCTCCTCCTCCTCCTCCTCATCTCGTATATCTCTTCCTCCTCCTCCTCATCATCTTGCATATCTCCTCCTCCCCTTGCTTCTTGTTACACTCGCCGAACTTCTTCCCGCCCTTTCACGTGCGATGTCACCTTGCCCTCGTAGAGTAAAAAAACCTTTTTAAGGGAAAAAAAAGATGTCCTAATCAGTCGCCAGCACGGATCCCTTGGCAGAGGGAACTTCCTCTTTCCCCCTCCTCCATCTTATGTTTCTCCTCCTCCTCCTCCTCCTCCTCCTTCTCCTCCTCCTCCTCCTCCTCCTCCTCCTCCTCCTCCTCCTCCTTGTTTCCCGCCTAAAGCGCGATCCGTCTCGAATGCCATCAAGTGTGGAGTCGATAAAATAAAAAATAGGAAAGTAAAATAAATGTGTGGTCCAGAATCGTTTGATAAACAACGTGAATACCGTAGTGAAGCATGGAGTTAAATAAAACTGAAATCAAGTAAGGGGGAACAAAAAGTAGCATAAATAAGGGGTCTACATCGTCATAAACATGTAAAAAAAAAAAAAAAAAAAAAAAAAAGAGAAAAGAAAGAGATAAAATGATCAACACAAAATAGAAAAGGGATCTCCTCACTTCCCTGTCTACCGTCTTCCATAAATGATAACTCCATAAATGATGAATGGCTACCCGTTTGAATGAATGAACTTAGTGAGACGATCGAGATCCAATCAGTCGATTCTCTTCCCCCCTCTCCCCCC
>BFEA01000015.1:2348276-2358552 GCA_003427395.1 Chara braunii | reverse complement strand
CTCTCTCTCTCTCTCTCTCTCTCTCTCTCTCTCTCTCTCTCTCTCTCTCTCTCTCTCTCTCTCTCTCTCTTCCCGCGTCTCTATCCCTTCGGCAAGCAGCTCACATCCGCGAATGCATGCACTCGGCACACGAAAACTGGCTGACGTCCCCCGCCCCCCCCCAGGCTTTCAAACAGTTCGCGCCACCCGAAGCTTCGAAACACATTGCGGTTCGCGGACCGACCGAGGACCCCCGCCCGAAGCTTCGAAACACATCGCGGTTCGCGGACCGACCGAGGACCCCCGCCCGAAGCTTCGAAACACATCGCAACGTCGGTATAAGACAAAAAGAAAAAAACAAAACAAAACACCATGCACCTTTCCGGGTTCCCCAACCGCATTCAGCTCCTAAACCAAAAAAACCGACCGCAACGTTTCGGTACACCGAATTTCCCTCACTCCCGCCCGCAGTCCCGCCACGAAACGCCGCGGCCGATTTACCTTGCCCCAGTCCCGCCCGCCTCCACACCGAATTTCGCTGGGCCCAGCGGGAAGCGTCACGCTGGGCCCTGTGCATTCTTTAAGAGTATAGGGAAGAAAGCTATTTTTTTAATGTCCGGACGTTCTTTTTTTATCATTTTTTTTCTATTTCATTTTTTTCGCTTTTCTCCTCACGCCCGGTGCCCAAATTCACGCACACATGACGACGCAGGAGGATCACAATCAGGAAAACAGGACTGTGAGGAAAAGAACTTCCTCTTGAATGCACCTATCCACTAAACACGGCCAAATTCGACAACTTGTGTGAAAGTACTACCTGTTGGCTGCATGATTGCCTCGTTGCTCCATTTGCAGAATCGGGCTTCGGACGGTACTATGATACGACAGAACTTCAGAAGCCAGGCTCATTATGTCAATAAGAGTTGACGTTCCATAAGAAATCATCGTTGAGCTGGCTACCAAGAGGAAAAAATGAGAGCTCTCTTGACGGAAGGGCACTCGGGTAGGGGGCGTTCTATTTGAGAAAAAGGCATTTTACTAGCGAAGTATTCTACGATGTGTGACGCAATTTTATGGCTTTTTGGAAAATACAAAGTGATTTTTTATTTGCATGAATGGATCGTTTTCTGATTTAAATGAATTGAAATAGCACATAAAACTATGAAGAACAGCTGTGCACCCGAATTCATGGGTTGGTACGATCTCCTTGACGTAGTCTTCATAGTGATGTACCGCGACAATAAAATGTGGCCACGAACACAGCCACGAGGATGAACAAGTAATGGGTATGGGGATACATTCATCACCATGTATCTCATGATGCCTCTAACAGGCCATCCGACAGACGCGGAAGTGTTCCTGTCAGATCCACCACGATATCTGAATTTCACATTTCAAGTTCCATTTCTCAGAGGCAAAAAACACGAAAACAAAGTCTGGAAATCAATCCCCCCCCTTTCGACTCTTCGAGTCAATTTCTTCGAGGCCATAAAATCCAGACTTCCCGCCCATGCAAAGCCTGTTGTTGTTTTTTGAGGCCATAAAATCCAGACTTCCCGCCCATGCAAAGCCTGTTGTTGTTTTTTTGACGCATCTCATAGGACGGGAGGTGGGCATCTTTGCAGTCCCCGCTCAAAAACTACCAGGCCGTCGAGATCCGATCTATTTGACGGCCTTACTGTGTCACTCGAGGCCACACGTGATCGAAATCGTGAACGAAGTGGTAGAGTACTTCGCTAATGGGTCCAGGCCCCAGGGTCACATCGAAATTCTTTACCATATTTAAAATAAAAAATAAAGTTAAAATTTAAAACTATTTTGTTTTTTTTGTTTTTTTTTTGGCCCGGCCGGGCAAGTGGCCCCGGGCCACTCCGGTAGCCTAGGCAAAAATGCAACGGATGAACAGCGGAATTCGAATTAAAAAGTCAAAAGAAGTAAGCCTTTCTAGAACGCGAATTGCTTGACACCCCGGCCACGGAACTTCACGGTTTCACAAACAGGCAGGCGGGCCGTGGATATCAATCTCCATCCATGGACTGTATGTGTCACGTCAGGCCGCACGTGATTGAAAACGCCAGCAAGTCGCTGTAAAACGTCTCTAGTGGGTCCTGACCCCTGGACGACCTGCCCAGCTGCCAGAGCCCTTTTTTCTTTTCTTCATGTGGTACTGTTCAGGGGTCATCATTGCAGGCTTTTTTTCAGCTTCCACTTGCAAAAAATAAAATTAAAAATGCAGCTTCCACTTGGAAAAAATCAAATTAAAAATGCAGCTTCAACAAAGGCTTCTCGGCGAAGGCTGTTAAAAGGTTCCACATGCATTGGGCCCAGTTTACGGGTCTGATTGCAATGTCTGTTGAGTCTGGCCCTGCCCCTGAGCTGAAATTTTCAACCTTTTTTCCTATCCTAAGGGCTTCCTCCGCTTCATTGTTTCTCCTGTGTGTTCCCCTACCGTAACGAATGTGTGTTCGACTTTTGTGTTTTCTTTTGTGCATACCAGTGTGATGCGGTCCAGCTTTTGGGCTTGACCGGTGATGTCTCGCCTTCAAACAAGACCGCGGAACTTCTTTTTCTGTAAGGGATGCCAGGCCCGATTCCTGGCTCTGTAATATAAGGGGCGCGGGCCCGGTTCCCGACTGTTTGGAAAAAATAAAAGTAAAAATGCAGCTTCGACTTGGAAAAAAATGAAATTAGAAACGCAGCTTCGAGTTATACATCATTGCAGCTTCGACTGGTAGTCCCCGTGAAGGTCTACTCGACTTAAAGTTTACAATGCATAGATCCCCATTAGAGGTTGGATACATTCTCGAAATCAGTAGCATGGAAGTGCCCTGAAAATATTTTTTGAATTTTTTTCCCTTTTTTTTTTTTTTTTTTTTCAGGTCACTGCCCTCTTTTCTTTTTTTTCTTTCTTCAAGTCGCTGGCTCAGTGTCCGTGCATGTGGAAACACATGGTGGAAACACAAGCAGCGCGGACAGCCGTCGGAGGCCAGTACCCACCCCCGCTTGGCTGCCGTGTTAACCGGTGCATATTTTATTTTCAAATGGGGGGAAAGGAACTGGGGGCTTTAAATCAATAATAATAAATTAATGTAGATTCCATATTTAGCCAGTGATCCCAACACAAGGCAATTGGGACAAAGAAAGGATATTGTCCCTCCCCTTTTCCTCCCTACCCCTCTTTGGCCTCTCCACCCTGCTCCCCCGCCCCCCTTAAAGGACAGAATATACTGTAATGAACCCATATCCGAGAAGCTCGCACGATCAACGCCATCCATGAAAGTCGTGATGCTCAGAAAATGACAATTGCAAAGAGATAGCAAGTAGACCACAGTCAAGACAAAAGGAAGAGGAGCGGGGGGGGAGAAGGAGGAGGAGAAGGAGAATCTCAAATGATTGTCAATTTATGCAATATGCACAGGGCCCATTGTTTTATTGAAAAACAAAATAACGAAAAGAAAAAAACAGAAAAAATAACAAACAATATGCACAGCCTTTCTCCCTTCAGCCTCTGGGCTTCTCCTCTCCATTCTCGCCACCTCCAAAATCGGCAACCCTTCTCTCTACAAGTGATGAAACCAGAACAGTCTCTCTCTCCCAAACACCTTGGAGTCCCCAGACTGTGAAGTCAACTCTCCAAAGTGATGTCACACAGGCGCAATGAAGAAGAAAACAAGTCACACCCCACACAAGCACTATGCTTAGCATGCTGGCCTTCAGAAGCAGAATGCTGCCCCTTCACTCTCTGCAAGCCCATCCAATAAAACCAGCTAAGTCTCTCTCTCTCTCTCTCTCTCTCTCTCTCTCTCTCTCTCTCTCTCTCTCTCTCTCTCTCTCTCTCTCTCTCTCTCTCTCCATCCTGTAGTGGCCCGTACATCACCTAAAATTGTGGCTTGTTAACGGGCACGACATGAGGAAGTACTGGTGGTTTAAGGTGACTTGCATGTGGTCCGGAGGCCGACGTAGCAGCAAACTGCGGTTGGTGCTATATTTACGTTATGTCAGCATGAATCTGGCAAAAGTTTGTGACCAGATTCCTTCTTTCAGAGCACGGATATAGCACCAGTGGGGGCACACGAGCTTAAACCACCAGTACCCGAGACCCTTCCCCTGCCAAGCCTCAAAACGCACTCCGCCCAAAAAACAAAACGAACCCACACGCCACTTCTTTTGGCTGGTGCCACCAGTCCTTTTGCTCCGGTAAACCGACCCCCAAAACTTGCGGTCGCATGCACGCTGCATCAGAGAAATAACGGCTGGGAAATGCACTGGTGGTCTAACGACTCTAAACCACCAGTTCTTCCAAGGCACTTTTCTCCGGCCATGGAAACGCACTGCACGTCAAAACAAAACGAACTGGTGCGGGCCTCCTTTTGGCTGGCACCCCCAGCCAGCCATTTTGCTCTGGAGGCTGAGCCCTGAAAGTTTGCAAGCCACATCATAGCTGGGAACACATACCCGTGGTTTTTTAATTTAAGGTACTAACCGAATTGGGTCAAACTGACGCCCCATTGGTGCTATGTTATAGCCAGATTCATGCTTTCTATGCATGGACATACCACCAGTGGGGCGTGGTCCTTAAACCACCAGTACTTCCCAAAGTCGTGCCCATTAACGCTACGCGATTTTAGAAAACGTACAGGCCACTACATGAGCGCCCAAATTCATCCAACTAGAAACGTTTCTACTCTATTTTTTTCCGCGGCCGATAGCTGGGCCAAGTACTGGTGGTTTAATGGTAAACAGGACCGAGTCGCTGAGGTTCAGCACAGTAGCAAATGTGGATGAGGCCGCAGCAACCATTCGATTCTTTCCTTCCAACCCTAGTGGGACGTAGCTTCTCATATCCATAACCACACACAAGTAGGACCAGAGACATGGGGCAAACGCTAAAAATTTTGACAAGTACTCTTTCGAAGAAACAGAGCAACTCCCTCACTATGCAGCCTGCAGAACAGGCGGCCCGGCGGGGTCCCACTATCAAAGAGGATGGATTTAACGCCTGAATCTGGAAGCTTCTCTGGAGAGGTGCAGAAAATCGAGATTGGACTGCATGGCGCTGCCAAGAACATAAGAGCTTGAGAGGTGTGCCGATGTTCAGGTTATGGCGTTTCGGACCACGAACCCTCATTGCTGGACACAGGACCAGATACATGTCTGGTTCCGTCCGAACGTCTTTATTTCCGGACATTTCCAGACCTCCAGAGACCGTCCCGGACTTCAAAACACAAATTAAAAAAATCTGGAAAAAAAAAAAATGCTATGCAGAATAATAACACAAATCACTTTTGCCTCAGAGTCATGTCGGAATTCCTAACCAAAATTCCGTTAAAAATAAAAATATATATTAAAAAAAATAAAAAATTTAATACATTAAATAATGAATAATTGAAATAGGAGGTACGTATTCCCATACATGTACGCACCACGTACGGAAGTGAGTACGTACTCCGAGGAGAATACATACTCCAACCGTGCTTTCATGTAAACAATTCTACGGGGCAATATTAATATTATATTATACATATTAATATTAAGAGGTAAGTATGTTTGTGTCACCTTTGAGTATCGAATGGAAAAAAAAAAAACACGGCGGCAAAGAAAACCACGCTGAGGTCGAAAAGGCGACGGAAGTACCGACGGCCGTGGTATCAGACCGGCGGGGGTCATATTTACAGGGGTCGGCGGTGGTGTTAGAGGGGAAAGCAAAAAAAAAAGGAAAATGCCCAACAGATACTTTTGGACCGAAACCGTTTATTTCGAGTTGGCGCGTGGTTTCTTTGCCAGCACGAGTTCTTTTTGCCTTTAGGTTTTCAAAACATGCTGCGTCCACCGTTATTTCTATTATTAATTTATTATATCACTTACAGACTTCAGTTATACAGAGTGCAGACTTCAAGTGCTTCACCCTTCATGAACAGACCTGTTATACAGATGCAGGTCTGTTGGCGTGTGAACAAACTGACATCTGTACTCTGTAAACAAGCCTGTATATTACAGTTATAGTACCAAAGTCTGTGCTCTGTAAATGAGTCGGTATACTACAGTTATAGACTTATAGTACAGTTATACTATAACTGTAAGACACCCTGTCAAAAAAGGAAGCCCTCACCCAGTCCCGTTAGCCCCTTCTAGACCCGAAACAAAACAAAAAAAGAAAAGATGGGCCTGAAAAACCCCCAAAACATTTTTGGGGGCTCTGCTCCTCAGAGGGCAAGAGTGCTGGACCTTTTTCTTGCTTTTCCCAGAAATTTGCCTGATCTGGACCTTCCGGACCGCACGTCTGGAAGCGTTTTTAGTCTGTCAGGCTGAGCATTTCCACCAGGAGGCTACCTTCTTCCCCCAAATACAACATACGATCATTATACTTGTATCTAGACTGAAGGTTGCCTCAAATACATCTATAATGACCGTACGTTGTATTCGGCGGAAGAAGGTAGCATGCTCTCTATCAGACGCGAACTTAAGCAAATTACGTGAAAATAGGAGATCTTCGCTTAAACCACCTGTACTTCTGGAGGTCCCGGCAGTGTGTGCATGCTGGTATGTGCTGGGATGAATGGGCCTGCAGTGGGGCACTGGCATAAATTCAGTAAAGTCAACACGTCACGGCGCTGTAGCAATGGCTGGCAGCATGCAAGCCGTGACTTCGGGAAGTACTGGTGGTTTAAACCGGCAGTACACACTGCCCCGGCATTGTGGAGAAATTGGTTGTCACCGACGAAAATTTTGGAGCCTCAGGGCAACCAGACAACAATGGCTGGCAGCATCAGCCAAAAAAAAGAAAAAAACGTACGCCACTGGCAATGCAGAAAAAAAGATTGGCGCGCCGTGGAAGGCCGCCAGGCCCGGGTGTACTGGTGGTTTACACCCAAAGGTAAATCAGAAATCTTGTGCAACTTCACCTGGTCGTACATAACTAGCATGCATTCTTGCTCCCATAATTCTTTCATAAAATTCTAACAATTTTGCTAGTAAACAAAGCAAGTGTGCAGGCAATGTCAGCACCTCTGACTCCACACAACAACTGGAAAATCTCTGGACAATGTCTAGAAACCAAGAGTTGGACACCACAGGAAAAACGATGGAAAAGACGTCTGGCCATAAAAAGCGGCTGAACGGTTTTGCAAAGCTTAGGTTGGAAACTGTTTGTCGGGACCCCATAGCGGACTGCGTTTTCCGGCAAAGTGCGCAAGTAATATTCTATCATAGGAAAGGTGCCCGTTCAGCATCCCGAAAAGGAAAGTGGCCCAATCTCCGGAAGGCATGGGGTGGACCCAAGGAACGACCGTGCTGCCTCATGTGGGTGACGCAGTGCAGCGTGTGCGAGAAGGAGGGCGACCTCCCGGTGCTCACTGCTCCAGGATCGGGGTAGGCCAAGGGGCCGAACACTTGCTGGTTCAAACAGTGGGTGTGACCTTGGAAAGTACCCCGCACACTCCCTCCCTCACTCTCAACTTTTGGCACAAAATCACGGCGAGATGTCCTCCGGAGCCACTTTTCCATGCCTCGGACGATGTGAAAACGGCCATACGTGTTCTTCCACACCATAAATTGCACGTTGTGGAGTTCCGGAAACCAGTATTTGGAAGACATTTCACTTTTGCCAGAAGGTCCTCCGCTGCCTGTGGGCTCCTGGAAATAGATCGTGGAAACATTCTTCCCTTTCGCATTCTTGTGGGGTCCAACTCCATGTCTTTGTCATGCCCCACAGCTGGAAGAAAATGGGAAATGGGACCCTGCAGAGAACCTTAGTCATCTGCACTGCAATTCCATGTCTGTTGCTTGCCTGAAAAGGGAAGTGGAGTCCACTTGGGACTGGATTGTGACGAACTATTTTCTGTAATCGCACGACTTTCCACGCGAAGCTGCCTGGGGATATGAGACATGTCAGATGGGTGAGTTACGGGAAGATGCCGCGCGTCCGCGCAGACGCGGCCGCGGATGGCCGCCGCCGAGGGTGTTTCATAGCCCATGAGCTCGCAGAATTGTTTTTCCTTTTTGCTTTTTCGGAATTTCCTGTTGCAATTAGGACTTAGGCTAGGAATTTAGGTACTCTGAATTTTGTGCGCCGCGCTTGCGCGCATCTTGCTGCGCTGGGAACTGGGCTCTGACTGGATTCCGCCCTTAATCTTGTGTAACTGTCGTTTTTGGCGGGCGCAATTGCAACTGTATCTTTCTTCTTTCTTGGTTTCTCTCGTTCTTCCTCGCCACGCATACTCTGTTCTAATTGGCCGGAGCACCTGCATGAACGGATAGATGCGTGGAGTGTGGCTACGACCCCCACGCTGCGGCCTGGCCATGCAGACGTAGGCACTTCCTCTCCTCTCCTCTTGTCCACCTGGGCTTAATCCCGTACCTTTCGCGCAGGCAGGCATGCTATAAATTTTGCAAGCGCGATTAGTCTGCCCTCTAAGAATTTTGAGGTTAGCGCGATCAGTGAGGGTCGGCTAACGAGCAAGTTTGGAAGGTGAGTGAGTGCGCGAGTTGGGCGATCCGACGAGCTGGTGTCGGGTATGCGGGGTTGACGTGTGGGGCCACGACGGACTGTGGCGCACGGGCGAACCTAGCTTGCATGCTCGAACCAAGCGGGGTGACAACTCTGTGTGGATGTGAGGCGATGGACTGCCTGCATCGGAGAGAGAGAGAGAGAGAGAGAGAGAGAGAGAGAGAGAGAGAGAGAGAGAGAGAGAGAGAGAGAGAGAGAGAGAGAGAGAGAGAGAGAGCATTTGTGGGTGGGGGATGGGGTTCTTTCCTTTGTCCCTTTCCTTCCTTTGTTCATCTGTATAATTTTGGACCCTGATACGGCCGATTTTATCCCGGCCTTTTTGGACTTCTCTTGTAAATCGTCTCGGATTTTCCTTGTCGTTTTCGGATTTCCAATCTGTTTTGCGATGCCTGTTTTGTCTCTGACCACTATTCACTTGCGTGAGATTAAAAACACTCGTTATGGATGTTTGGGTTCAGCCGTTAAACTTTCGATCACCAAGAGTGTTGTGAGGAGTTGATTGTCATGTCCCCTCTTTCCTCCTTTTGCGTCACATGTATGGCACGTAATGATTTGACCAACATAGCAGGGGTAGGATATTTGCACGTAATACTATGCTGAACGCGATCGGCGCACTGAACCAATCTGCTGTTCCTCACGTGTGCGCGCGCGTACGATCGCGATCTCGAGGAAGTGGACACGCTCGTCTGCGTGAGTCAGCCTGGAACCCCATATAAGAATGCAGGGAACCGAGCTTGCTAGACAGATATGACTGCGGAATTTCCCTCTTGGATGTCCGATCGTAAGAGCTTGAGGGACCTGGAATATCGCGAATACTGGGAAAATGAACAACTCAGACAACGGGGAAATTTAATAAATCCGGAACTCCCTTGTCTAACCGAAAACGGCCGATTGTGTGCAAGGAATTTTCATTGTGCCATAACTAACGACCCCAGGGGCCCCAACTACCCGGATACTTATAACACGCAATATTTCATAACCCCCGGCTTCGTCGTTATTACCAGCAGTTTCCCTCTCTTTCACCTCCTCCTTCCACATCACCAGCTCACGGTGGTGCCGTGGAATTCCATAGCCCGCTATTGGCCCCGCAAACCGTGCGAACAGTGCCGGCAGCACCAGGCACATCGAGCCTTGAAAATCACCCGACGAGACCGAACCAGGGGTGGCGGCGCATCCCCGGCCCCACCCCCCCACACAAAAAAAAAACCCGAAAAAAATCAACTTTTGGATGGGGGGGTATGGGCGAAATCGAAAGAAATTGAAAAAAAAAAAAAAATGCGTTTTTTTTTTTTCTTTTCTTTTTTTCCGTTGATTGATTGATTGATTGATTGATTGTTTGATTGGTGGGGGCGGGGTCGCCCCGCCCCGCCTTTGATTGATTGATTGATTGATTGATTAGTTTCGTCCTTTTTTTTTTTCCGTTGATTGATTGATTGATTGATTGATTGATTGATTGATTGATTAATTAATTGATTTATTTATTTCTTTATTCAATTTTGTTGTTCTTTTTTTTTTGTTGATTGATTGATTAATTGATTGGTGGGGGAGGGGTCGCCCCACCCCCGCGACCACGGGTGAACACACACACACACACACACACACACACACACACACACACACACACCAGTTGTCCCGCGCGCGGCGCAGTGGGGGCAGCACACACACACACACCTCCCTCTCTATCTCTCTCTGTCTCTCTCTCGCGTGCGCGCGTGCAGCTCCGCGCAGCTCCCGCGCAGCCCCCCGCAGCTCCCCGCAGCGCCGCGCAGCTCCTGCGCACGCGCACACACC